>JACJUY010000809.1:149899-188198 GCA_014220935.1 Platorchestia sp. MABIK
ACACCACCACCCCACACCAGGCTGGCCACACCACCACCCCACACCAGACTGGCCACACCGCCCCACACCAGACTGGCCACACCGCCCCACACCAGACTGGCCACACCAGGCTGGCCTGAGCGTCACGCTGTCCACCTATAGCAGCGGCATTCATTGCGCGGCTCGCGATGACTCAATTCACGGCTCTCGAAAAATTTATAAATTACTTAATATATAATTTACATATTATATAAGAAAGTTATAGCATCCCTTGACCACGACAAAGATGTTCCAAGAGAGGAAGGAGGAAGGCACCATTTAGTATGGAGTTGAGGGAACGTGGAATCTATGCGCAAGGTGCACAGAAACAGTAAGCTAAGAAAGAAGTTCATGAAACAAGAAAAAGTTGAAGAAGTAGTAGGTGCTGAAAAACAGGACAGCACTGAACAGAAAAAAAGGTCCGTAACAAAATAAAACCTATTCTATTTCAACAAAAAGGAAAACTACCTAACGTTTAGCTCGGGCCCTCACATAGTCATTCTGGGAGCGCTAATTCCCATAGATTTAATAGTTGTATCCCTCTGAGGGGCATAACTTACATAATATACGCTAACTTGCAGTAGCTGCGGCTCTCTCAATCAATGCGTTTAAACAAAGCGTCTCTCTTGCAAAAATTAGTGAATAACACTGCCCTATGGGCACGCAGGCACTAACTAAAGACAGCTCACGTTTCAACTTCTCTCACAGAAAATTGCTGTATATGACAGCCTTATTACCGACAATTAGAATTTAATTGCAGGAGAAGATACCCGTGTTCACTTTAAAAAACACGAACATCACAAATCGCCCCAAGCGGTAGAGACACGCGTGCTCAAAAAAATAGAAAACGTTCGATTTGCAATATTGCGGCCACGTTTTGTACACCGTGATTGCTACGCATGACAGGTTCCGTGAAGAGCTCACGCGGATGCCGACACCTTTTTTCACATTTAACCCATTTCAAGTGGCACAAAAGGCTCGGTTATAGCGCGCCAGATAAGCCCGACGACATGCCATTTACTTGACCGTATGAGATGACTCGTGTTCATGATGGGAGTTTTTGAAGCCTCAGAACAACATACATTAGCGTCTTCTTCTCGCTTCTTCAAGTCGTGCAAATAGCGTGATTAGCTTGCTTATTAGGAACATCTTTAGGTTCAACACGTTCACCGCGTTTCCGCGGTTGTTAACGGTTGGTTTGCTTAGGTTGTAAGTAGCAAAATTGGGAAACCGATTTTACTGCTCGAATGCATAGTTATCCTTCTTAAGGAAAATGAAAAATGTAATTGCACGATAACATTTCACTTAGCATAAGTCATTTTTTAAAAAAGGTCGCGAAACAGATGAAATGCCATTATTTATACCGATACATGAATGAGCAATTTACAAGGTGGTACACATATGTTAAAATTTGTTCAAAGATCTGGTCACCCGTTACAACTAATTACAGTAGCATCATCTTAGAGAAACAAAATTCAAAACAGCGCAAACAAACACCATCACATAAATGACAACACGTAAGCCTTCAAACCAAACGGAAAGTTGGCAGGCAAGACATGACGTCTACCTAAGCGAAAAACAACCACCGATTTCCAATTATACGAGCATTGGCAACACCCACACTGAAAAAAAACTGCCACCAATTTTCAATTAATTATACGATCATTGGCAGCATCCACACCAAGAAGGCACTGCAATTAGAGGTAAGGCCGGAACTGTTGCTGATACGACGCTATAAAAATAGCAAGCACGGATGTCACTACAACTACTTCCGAAAATAGGCAGAAAAAGGCCGGCCGCTGCCCTATTTTGGGGTGACCGCAGGTACCATCAAACACAGCGCATGCCACGACCACGCCAGTTAGCCTTACTTATGGCCGCGAGGGTTGAAGTTTATGCCCTCCGAAGTTAGGGTAACGCACCACTTTTATGTTCTGTACATGACCTTTGAATGGGGTATTTATACCCTCAAAAGTTAACGCAGCACATGGCTTTTCAATGTGGTGTTGATGCCCTTAAAAAAATGCAGCACATGATGCTTAGACGCAGCACATGACTGTTCAATGTGGTGTTTGTGCTCTCAAAAGTTGAGGCAGTACATGATGCTTAGACCCTACACATGACTGTTCAATTTAGCTGATGAACAGCACATGAATGTTCAATGTGGTGTTCATGCTCTCAGAAGTTAAGGCAACGCGTGACTTTTATGAACTGCACATGACTTTTCGATGTGGTCTGCGCTCGCTCGACAGCGGTCAGGTCACGGATATAAATTCGCTTCGTCAAAAACAACCACAGTAGCACAGCGATCACATAAGTAAGGCGTTAATTCAAAAGCAACACCGGAAGACAATCATGCTGCTTTTAACCATCGGTAGCTGGATGTTTTTAATGAAATTTCTGCACAAGTACCGGGAGATTTCAACTCATATATTTAGGTATGCATATATATCTTTAAGTCACTGATAAAGTCCGAGAAAACTCTGATATTCTACGTACGTTCGAAAGAGTGCGAAGTCTATTTGTTCTTCACCAGATAGGCAATCCTCGTCATCGGACTGCAGCTAAATTATAAAAAGTGAAACGCCATGTTTTTTTAAAAAAAAGTCTCGCACTAGTGAAATTTCGCACACCTCATAAATTCAAACATTCTAAACGGCGAAAATACCATGATTGACAACACCGACCATGAACAACGGCCTCCACATTACCACGTCCAGTAATAACACAAATTGGTAAATCCAGACATGCATACTGGAATAATGAATTGGAAAAGCATTAATTAGTCATGGCATGTGAAGATAATAACCTCAACATTAAAATCTTTCTCTCAGCTGGTCCTAATTTGGCATCGTTCTCTATTGAAACCGCGAAGCGCATCACTGACGTAGAAGCTTCTCAATACCTTACATAATTAATTCCTAGCATATCAAAAAGTCCTTACGACGCACTTAAGAAAAAGAAAAAAGAAAGAAAAGAAAACAGCAAGAACTTGAGAAACAGGAAGAACTTCGAGAATACTCAAAATTGTATTTTTAATTGGTTATTTAAGGTTTAACCTCCGTTTCCACTTAATAAAGCAATATTGAGAAACTAATTACATCATCATTAATGTGAGATTCACAAGGCTAGTCAAAACACATTGACTGGAAATCATAAGCAGATGATGAAGAAACGCTAGTAAGGGGAAGCATGAGATGCCTGAAATGGTTCATCTAAAGATCATCCCCAGCAATCCACACGGGGTACAAGAATATGAACAAATTTAATAATGTTTACACCAAGAGAAAAATTAATTTAAATAAAGTCATGGTACAGCTGCTGATTTGATACAAAGATACACTTATTACAATCCACAGAATAACAGTTCAGTGAATTGCCTACTAGTCATCTTTCATTTGAAGTACTATAGCTTCATTAAAATACATGAAATACAATAGCTTACGCCTCCCAGCCTCACCAAAGGTAATCCAAAGAGAGGAAGGATGAGGGCACTATTCAATATGGAGTTATGGGAATGGGAAATCTATGCACAAGATGTGCTCCCACACAAGATCCCCTGCGCAAATAAATTATGCATTAAAAAGTAAGTTTATGAAACAACGTAAAAGTTGTAGTTGCTGAGAAACCGGACAGAATGGAAGCAAAAATAGTAGTCCATAAGAAAAAACCTATTCTATCATGAAATAAAGAGCGCCTACCTAATATTCAGCTCTGGAGCTCACATTTTCTGCCTGAGACAACAAATTCCCACACATACACTAGTCATATCTCCTGAGAGGCATAAGTGCTGATTATAGACATGCTACCAATCAAAATTATAGCATTAATCAAGAAATAGTTCCTTTGAGAAAATCAAGGCCTAAGAATAGCCTTCAATACAACATGGTATACTTATTGTGTAGCGTGGATTTAAATGCTCATTTTCATTGGCTTTATATATGCATATTGCACTTTCACAGCTACATTCTGCAACTTGAAGCCATCACAGCAAATTTCACAAAATAAAATGGCATATTATGTGGCAATATAGTCTACAGTTTTAAATTAATTTCCACTTTAATAAAAATTAGGATAATTATTATTTTAATCAAGACTTCCAGGCCACAGTATAAAGTAAGAAAATCTATGAGCAAGGTATGTTCTCACACAAGAGACCTTGTATATAGAAATATCATTTTACTGTGGAAGCAGAAGAAACGACAACAAAATGGCAAAAAAGATATAAAACTGAAAGAAGTAAAGATGACATAAAACACTGTAATCCCCACAATCTACTTACAGCTGAGGTAGCCGAGGAGTCAATGCGTCATTCAAAGACAGTGGTCTTCCCATAAACACTTACACTCTGCAGGAATTGAAGGGCTGGAACAGGAATAATAATAAACATCTTTCTCCATGAGAAAAAGTTAAATTTTTTAAGGCCTAGAGCGGCACATTCTTTGAAACCTAACATTATTCCACCTACAACATAGCCAGAGGATATGTTGATATGGACAATCTCAATTTTGTTGTTCAGACTAATTAGCATCTAAATGTGTGCCTATGATACTCAGGTGACATGTAAAAGCCATAAGATAAAGGCTTCAACGTCCATTGTGTATCAGGGTCATGGGATATGATCTTTCTACACATTAAAGGCATTGATTTTTAAATTTCATTAACTGTTGAGAATAGTGCTTATTTGCTGGATCTGAGCAATGAGTTTATAATAACTCTTGAAATCTTATGGTCTCCCACTACACTAATCTCTCTAATATTTATTTGTAGGTCCTAATTAATATTTTTCTCTTAGTGGGGAATAAGAACTTGATTTTTTCTTATTAGTCCTGAGGTTTGAGTCAGGTCACTGTATCAAGGAACTTTTAAAACTTCTAATGTGAAATAAAAAAATCATCTTTAGTTGCTGCTTCAACTGAAATATCAACAAGGCTAAAACTGTAACTACTTCTTGAATTAAGAATACCTTACAGTAACTTTTGAACTTCATATAGGGCTTGGCTCAGCTCAGGGTGGTACTGCTAAAGTTTAGTGCCGCACATCTAAGAACTAATTTCTCCGTTGAGCATAAATTTGTATATTTCTTGAGACATCAGCTGATTCAATTGTACATGGTTCTACTGATATTATTAGTGGCTAACACACACAAATTAGATCTCATGGTTGACAACACTAAATTTAGATTTTTTTACAAAATGACACTTTTTTTCACAAAAACAAGTCAACAGTCATTTCGGTCAATATTGATTTTAGGCCTTTCACGGAAATTAGAAATTCCGTTCTAAAGAATTACTAAAGGAACACATTTAAAACCGTTTTACACGAATGATATTCTGCTCGCTGATGTGTTATTTTTGAGTCATTCAAGTTTGAAGTTATAATAACGTCGTATATAAAAGTGAAGGAACGGACAAGTAAATATGCTGTAATACTGTATTAACGTAACGATGGGCAAGGTTCGGGTAGGTTATGTTAGTTAAATAAACTAACCTAAAATAACATAAATCAACCAAAAATAGCTTACCTTAACTTACCCAAACCGAGACTGTTAGTGTTCCCGCCAAAAAGTGGGCGTGTCCCGCCAAAAAGTGGGCGTGTCCCGCCAGAAAAGTGGGCGTCACCCAAAAATGCGGCGACTAAGCAACCAACCATATAATGTTATTCCTACTGAACGTAATTACTGTTATATCTCAAAAACAATGCATCAGCGAGCAGAATGTCATTCATTTAAAACGTTTTTAAATGTGTTCCTTTAGTGATTCTTTGGAACGGAATTTTTAATATCCGTTGTAGGCCTAAAATCAATATTGGCCGTCATTTCTAAGTAAAGGAAAAATTGATATTACTTTTCCATAGCTAAAGCTATACTGTGGAAGGTGATATATTTTTGTCTTTGTTCATCAGTTATTTCAGCCTTTACAGTTTCATCCTCTCTAATAATTTAATATGCAATGAAGTTGCAATGAGGCCGTACCAGGTTGGAGTTGAAGTAGTCTTCAATAGTGTCATGATACGTAAAATAAATCATTTTTAATTGATATGAAAAACAACAAGTTCATCAGCGTACGTTTAAGAAATAGATCTAACATTTCCAGGGATTTAAAATTTTGAGATTTCAGGTAATTATTTTACAAATTATCTCTAGAGATAGTATATTTTACAATTTATATTCACTGAAAACCTTGCTGTCTTGTCATTACAGTGTCTCATATTTTATGCTGAAAGTTGATTAGTAGGTTCACTACATCATTCTACCAACCAGAAGAAAGTGCAAAAAAAGTTATCTGTTTTCTCTGTTCAGTCTGTCAGAGCATTTTCATTTATGATGAGGCATCCCAAGGACACAAAAGTTAGTAATAGCAGATTAGATTAGATTATTAGTTAGTTTAAGCCTCCCTATCCGCTACAAAGGCGATCCAAAGAGAGGAAGGAGGAAGGCACCATTTAGTATGGAGTTTAGGGAACGTGGAATCTACGCAGAAAGGGCATAGAAACATTAAGATGAGAAAGAAGTTTATGAAACAAGATCAAAGTTCAAGAAGAAAGTAGTAGGTGTTGAAAAAACAGGACAGCAGTGAACCAAAAAAAGATGGTCCGTAACAGAACAAAAACCTATTCTATTCCAACAAAAAGGAAGCCTACCTAACCCTTAGCTCGGGCCCTTGCATAGTCCCTCTGGGAGCGCTAATTCCCATAGATACAACAGTTGTATCCCCCTGAGGGGGTTAGTAATAGCATTACGCTAGACTTTGTCACTACTAAAAATCAGTTTAATAGGAATTGCATAGCACTCAAGTGCTATGCTGCATTCTTGTTCATAGATATTTCTTTCTTCTCTAATCTACTATGACTTTCTTAGGTTAAGTATCATTTTTAGTAATGTATATCATTTTGAGGGCTTTCTTGCCTCTGTTTGGAAATCATTGTACCACTCAACAGTGTTAAATATACACAAGCATATGAATAACTTCTTCATATTTTCACTGGTGATTTTCTTTTTTTTATTGCATGGAGTCATGGATAATTTTACTATTAATGGATATTAGTCACATTCCTAACTCCTGTTATTACATAAAAAATTGTAAAATTCAAATAAAAAATTCAAAGTACAAATTATAATACTGATAAAATATCACCAAAACAAAATGTAAAAAGATGTATCAATTACTTGGGTCAATATTGAATTTAGGCCTTTCACGGAAATTAAAAATTATGTTCCAAAGAATCGCTGAAGGAACACATTTAAAAACGCTTTACACGAATGACATTCTGCTCGCTGATGCGTTATTTTCGAGTTATTCAACTTTGAAGTTATAAGAACGTCGTATATAAAAGTGAAGGAACGGACACGTAAATATGCTGTAATACGGTATTAACATAACGATGGGTGAGGTTAGGGTAGGTTATGGCAGGTTAGTTAAATAAACTAAAATAAAATAATATGAATCAACCTAAAATGGCTTACCTTAACTTGCCCAAATCGAGCCGTGTTAATTTCCCGCCAAGAAGTGGGCGTGTCCCGCCAGAAAAGTGGGCGTCACCCAACAATGCGGCGACTAAGCAACCGACCAAATAATGTTATTCCTATCTGAACGTAATTATTGTTATATCTCAAAAATAACGCATCAGCAAGCGGAATGTCATTTGTGTAAAACGTATTTAAATGTGTTCCTTTGGTGATTCTTTGGAACGGAATTTTTAACTTCCATGAAAGGCCTAAAATCAATATTGACCATTGCTTGCCATGCCAGAAAACTGAAACATAGAAATTTTACTTTCTAAGCTATGGATAGGGACACTAACTGTTAATGGGATAAGGAATATTATGAGAGGTACACTAAATCACATTTTAAAACAACTGCGATGATTCATCATAGTTGCTCTAAAATCTGATAATTCATAAAAGTTTTTCTGAAATGTGATTTAGTTTACCTTTCCTAATATTCCTACCTCCCCCAATGTTAGGAGAGGTAGAGGTAAACTAAATCACATTTTAGAACAACAAATGTGATAAACAAAATGTGAATCCCATGAACAGTTAGTGTCCCTATTCATAGCTTAGAGAGTGAAGTTTCTAGGTTTCAGTTTTCCGGCATGGCAAACAATTGATACATCTTTTTACATTTTGTTTCCTTGATATTTTATCAATATTTTAATTTGTACTTTTAATTTTTTTACTTTCAACTTATGAATACCAGTTTCTTGCAACATGTTGTTACTCAGCATTTTGCAACAAGTATGGTGAGTAAAATTAATGTAAAAGTTTTCATAATAACTGCAAAAAAACCATCGAAGACACAAAAATATTCATACTCTACCATTAGCGAAAATATTCATTTGGTGCAATTAAAATTTAATGTAGCAATTACATGTCTTATTACCATTTTTCCTCATAGTCAGACACACAAAATTTCATAATTGCAAAAAACGTTGAAAAATTTTGTAATACTCGATTACACATGCATTTTTACGTAGACATAATAACAACAGTGACGATAAGATTATATAACAACGATAACAGTGACAGTTTCACAACAAATCAAACATTTCATTGCGTCCCTGACTGAGTTGCATCGACACAGCCGGCATATAAACTATTTAAATAGAACTACAAACGCCGGTACATATTTAACGTAGAAACAATGTTACCATGTAACAAGTCTAAAATTGTAAAGGTCACCGAGCACAATTGTTTCAATCAAATCACACCAAAACTTATAAACTTCACCATCATAATTTCACCATGATTCGCTTCAATGCATTGGGCGGCTTCCACTGGAACACTCAAAAGGACAACGGATCTCGAGCATTTACGTCAATTGAAGACTTGAATCGAAGGCTTCGAAGCCCTTGGACTAGGCTAGGCTCGGTTTAGTTACGTGAACACAGTATATTAGAAGATTGTGTGTTGTTTTTGTATTTATTAGGTTGTGCAGTCTGTTTATTGTTTTAATAGTGCTTGTAAAATTTTGAGTAGTTAAGTGTATTGTATTTAAGTATTATATTCGTCCATTCAGAACCGAAAGGATACGAGTTCTAGTAGAGCGTAATAAATTTAATTGATGATAAAATACATCACTGAAAAGGCATATTTTCCAGCAAAAATTCTGCCCTAAGAAAGAAGTATTATTTTATCTTAATTTAGGTAGTAATAATCTCCATGAATGTCTTTGAATTTGTTCCTTGCCCCCGCCCGGTCTTGAGTGAACGACTGCTTCAACAATTAATTAGTAGTAGTTTGTACTTCAACAATTAATTTTAGGGATCAGGTTTATCTTGTGTTAAATAAAGCTGATATTTCAAATTGCTGTAAGAATAAGCATTAGTTTAATAAGTGGAACGCATTTTTGCAACCTTATGGTATTAAAGATTCAATGAGAGTAGGAGCTTTTGAGCTCATTAAAGTTTCAAACTATTACAATTGAAATTATCATAATTTTTTTTCCAATCCATACTGTCATTTGTAGTAATAACTACTCATTTCTTGTACTATGAAGTCCTAATGCCTGTGCTTCTTAAAATTTCATGTTATGCCTATATATTTTAGTTAGCTTTATTGCATGCAATGTTCACACTGTAACTTTTTACCTGGACAAATATGTACTGCTCATTAAATTCATTTGGCTAGGCTGTTTTAAGAATTAAAAACAAATTAAGTTTACAGAATATGATGAAACTTTTCATTATCAGTCTAAATGAGTAAATTTTATTGGTGAGACATAGTTTTTATGTGTAGGAAATATTAAACCAAGTAAATCTTACAACACCATATATTTTTGGGTTGTGCATTTATTTGAAGATAAATTTTTCTAATTATTTTTTGTAAGGTTCATTTGGTCAATATTGATTTTAAGCCTTTCACGGAAATTAAAAATTTTTTTCTAAAGAATCACAAAGGAACACACTTGAAAACGTTTTACTCGAATGACATTCTGCTCGCAGATGCGTTATTTTGGAGTTATTCAACATTGAAATTATAAAAACGTTGTACATGGAAGTGAAGGAACGGACACATAATTGTGCTGTAATACGGTATTAACATAACAATGGGTGAGAATAGGGTAGGTTATGTTAGGTTAGTTACATAAACTAACCTAAAATACCATAAATAAACCTGAAATAGCTTACCTTAACTTACCCAAACCGAGGATGTTAGTTTCCGCCAAGAAGTAGGCTTGTCCCACGAGAAAAGTGGGCGTCTCCCAACAATGCGGCGATAAAGCAAACGACCATATGATGTTTCTATCTGAACGTAATTATTGTTTTGTCTCAAAAATAACGCATCAGTGAGCAGAATGTCCTTCATGTAAAATGTTTTTAAATGTGTTTCTTTAGTGATTCTTTGTAACGGAATTTTTAATTTCCGTGAAAGGCCTAAAATCAATATTGACCATTCATTTTTTCATTTTATTAGTAGGGATGAATATTTCTAAACATTTTTACAAGCGGGAAACAAATCTAGTTCATAAATTTTAATTTTGTATTAATAGTATAATTATGTTAGACTTTTTATACTTATGGTTGCAAATTTTCATATTTTTATTATTATGTTGCTTGTTGAGTGCTCCATTTAAATTTATATGTATGAAGTGAAAATTAAATAAATCCTTATATTTAGTCTTGAAATCTTTCCAATAATAAATAATATTTGTATACAAATTTATTATATAAAATTTGCTGTAAAGATAGATTCTGTGTAAATGACAGCCAGGCAATATTAAGTAATTCTGAGCATAAAGCCTAAATTAAAATGGAGAACTTTGTCCTAAAATATGGAAAAAATTATCAAAATGATGCTTAAGCCAAGATAAAATGAAACAAAACTTGTAAAATGACCTAGAAAACATAGTAGTGATGAAATGCATCAAAAGTATACTTTAAATCCCACTAAATATAGACAAAAGCGAGTAAACTGTAACCAATAAAGGAAGATTGCCATTATTCATTTTGATGAAAAAAAAAACAGCTGTAAAAGCTATATTGTATTGCTAAAAATTTAATATTTATCCAAATTCAGAAAAATTACTTAGCATGGTAGTAAAAAAGTTTTTTTTGCTCCATGACAGTAATATCCTCCTACTTCTCTAGCATTGGTTCAAACATAACAAAGCCTGCATTTTGAGATTTACAGTATTTCACCATTTCTCAGGTTTTTTATGGCTGACTATCACTTAGCTAAGCATTTAGAGTTTTTTATGCAAAACAACATTCTTCAATCAAGATATTTGATTGAAGCCTTTAAACTTTTGTAACATGAACCAAGATAAAGACTTTCTTACAATAGAATAAATAGACTTTGAAAAATGGTGGATAAAGATATTGATCAAACATGAATCACATTTAGGCTAAATAAATCTGATTTTAAACACCTTTGAAATATCTTGCTAAGATTTCAACATACGTAATTAACTATCCTAACCTAGTATTTTATTATAATAATTCGAAACATGTTTTTAGGGATCTGTGAGACCAAACTTGGTTTTATTTGCTAAAAAGCATAACAGCAAAAATATCTGGTCCTAGTCTTGTACTATATTATTTTGTATACCTTTCCAGTTTTTACAACTTATTTAAGAGAGTTGGCATGTCTATATGTATGCCACAAGCACCTCTGAGTTGTAAGTAAATGAGGTCTTATTCTTACAACCTGCTGTAACAGATGTCATCTTGCCACAGCTCTGCTCAGGTAATGCTTTGTTTTAGTAGTATTGGTGGTAATTTTACTTTTATGACAGGAATTTTCTATGATCATGCATAAAAAATAAGAAAAGCATAAAGTTGATTAAATGTTAATTGTGAAAGTATTTTTTGTGTTATTTTATAATGATTGTATCTTAAGGGTAAAACTGTGACAGCCAATATGTAGGTGAAATAGAAATTTCTTTTATTTAAAGAATGTAGTATCACTTTGTCAAGTGTTTGAATGTTAACCTTTTTCAAGAATTTTTTCTCATTTAACAGTTTCTCAACATATGCTTGTAGACCACCATGTTTTTCAGTTGCCCTACTCCATTTACATTATTTGCATTGTGTACCAGCCCCTGAATCATATTTTTTTATCATCAAATGCAAACATTTATTTGCAGGCCTGTGGTGTAGGCATCATTAATTGCATGTATGATGTGAGATGATTTCCTTTCTGATTTTGGTATTGTTCCAGGCAGATTCAGCTGGAGAAGAGGAAGAAGGAGGTGTGGGTGGAGGAGGAGGCAGTGCTGAGTGTCTTCTGCAAGATACATCTAAGGTTTCTGCAGGTATGATTCTGATTTGCCTTGTTGGCAGGATTTATGCTTCTGTATTGAACTGTTCAGTAAATTGTACTGTTGCTGGGGGTCATAATTTTCTGAGAAGATCAATTAAAGTATTAAGATTTGAAAAAGATTGGAAATTAAACTATGGTATTTCTCACAGTTTACTCATAGCAAAATAGAAACACCTAATGAAATCTAGCGACACAAAGAATGGAAAAAAATATTCTGAATGTTGTAAGTAATTAAAACCTAATAAATTTGGTTACTATAGATATTGTATGGTATAAACTATGGTCAGAGTTTAAGTAAGAAGCTTGGACATATGGTTTTGAATTGCCAGCTGAAAAGGAGGAGCATAAACTCATAATAATTTGAACTAGATATGCAAAAATTTCCCCCATAGCCAGGCTTTCCATTGTACACCAAAACAAAACAGTTTTTGCAAGAAAAACAAACCAAGCAGCATTAGCAAAGGATCGGGCCAAAACAAGTAAAAAATGTACCTATACAGATTTAGCACAGAACGCAAATATCTATATGTACATGTAGAGATGTACAGATAATGTAATGTACTTCAACATTAGATAAGTTAGCTTAGGCCTTCCAGCCTCACCAAAGGTAATTCAAAGAGAAAGGATGAAGGCACCATTTAGTATGGAGTTATGGAATAGGAAATCTATGCACAAGATGTGTTCCCACACTGGATCATCGGTGCATAGAAACAATATGTTAGAAAGTAAGTTTATTAAACAAGATAAAAGGAGTAGTTGCAGAAATAATTATCTAATGTACAGATGATACCACCACCACCAATAGTGTGTGATGTAAAACTGAATGCAGTTTCGTAGTACTGTGAATAGGTAGTAATTATCCCTGTTGCATCTGCTGCTATTAGTTGTATAGATATTAGTTAATGTAAATATTTGTGCTGGTTATGGGTTTATAAAAAAAGTGTAGACAAACGATCAAAAAAGACTGCATGGCATGATGTTCAGAAAAAATTGAGAATCATTCAATTTGTTTTATACCGAAAAAATGATTATTAGTCGGTTAATCAATAAACTGAAAGTGTGAAAAGCAGGCCTGTGGTGTAGGCTTTATTATCTTTCTTAAATTTTGATGTATTTTTTAAATTTATGCTTATGGATGCTGTAGTGTTTTAGGAACCTTCAGGATGCATTATGGGGGTGACTAGGCCCCTTTTTCAAACAGCGGTATGTCTGTTATCTTCTATCCCTGTGAATTGGGAAATACTAATTGAACTTTTGCTTTTGTAGTTGCAGCCCCTCAGGGAGATACAACTATTGTATCTATGAGAATTAGCACTCCCCAGGAGAATGTGTGAGGTCCCATGCTACAGGTTAGATAGGCCTTCCTTTTATGGAAATAGAACATGTTTGTGTTTTGTTACAGATCTTGTATTTTTGGTTTACTGCTGGGTTTTTTCAGCACCTACTACTTTCTTCTTCGACTTTTATTTTGTTTGATGATCTGCTTTCTCAACTTTCTATTCCTAGACACCTTATGCATAGGTTCTACATTCCCTCAAGTCCATGCTAAATGGTTCCTTCCTCTCTTTGGAACACCTTTGTTGCGGTTAGAGAGACTTGAACTAACATCTAATCCTCTGCAATTGTAGCATTCCCTTGTCTCCATACTAAATAGTGCCTTCCTCTCTTTGGAACACCTTTGTTGCAGTTAGGGAGACTTGAACTAACATCTAATCTAATCCTCTGCAATTGCAGCATTCCCTTGTCTCCATACTAAATATTGCCTTCCTCCTTCCTCTCTTTGGAACACCTTTGTTGCAGTTAGGGAGACTTAAACTAACATCTAATCTTGTGCAATTGCAGCTTTGGGTAGTGTGAGCTGTGGCTCTCCTAACCTGTCTGAACAGACAGCCTCTACTACTGACCTTCTCTTGAGAGGTAAGACTTGATCTTTAATGCTTGTGCTTTCCTCTGGCTAAGATAGTGAAAATGATTCATTCATTCCCTGCTCAAAAGTATTATGCAGTGGAGACTTTCTCACATTTTCTGTGCAGCTGAAAGATGTAGTATGTTTCCTGATTTTTCATATAGTGAGGTGCAGCAGGTTGTCTGTTTATTGTGCTTGAAGATTTTCAGTTTTTTCTACTATTCACTGAAGAATAGTGCCCTTGTGTATCAAGTCTCAAATTTGAATAAATTTTCAATTGTTTCCCCATTTCTTATTCCTTCTACTCAACATAATTAGCATGCTGTGAATAGATGGTCTGTGTTTACAAGTGAGGTATTTAATCTAAAACTTGATGTTATCATTTTTTTTTAATTGTCTCAGCATTCCATAAGCATTCCTTCTCTATTAAGTGTGCAACATTTTTAGAGTAAAGATATGTTTACTCCATTTTCTAGGAAACAATTGTTTTCTTGATTTCTGAAATTTCTTAAAAGTGTTTCATGGCTTTCAAGAAAGCGTGGGTTATTTACCACATTCAGTACAAGTGTTGGCAACTCTTTTAGTTCGTTGAAGACCTGACTAAATGTTCTTGCATTATAATGTTTGTGTTACTTGAGATTTAAATCAATACATAAACTATTCAATTGTTATACTACTGCATGTATGCAATCAATCAAGACAAAAATAATTTTTATAGGTCAAGTATGAGCTTGAGCATTTCTACACCAAATCTCCCATTTGCTTTAACCAGCTGTTGGAACTCTGATCTGAGTACTTGCTTCATTAATTTGTTGAACTTCAGTTTTTGCCAAGGCTACTTTTACGTACTCCTATTCTTACTCCGTAGCAAATCTCCTATTTGCTTCAACCAGCTGTTGGAACTTAGATCTGAGTACTTACTGCAGTCATTTGTTGAACTTTAGTTTTTGCCCAAGGCTATGGGTGTCATTTACATGTTCAATGTATATTTCAGATGCTAGCCAAGCAAGTCTTCTCAGCGATACTCCCTTTGTGGCGGCGTGTGACCGTTCAGGCAAAATACCTGCGTCTCACCCCCCACCCGACCCTGGCACGGCATCGAGCACTGCATGCACCTTCTCGCATGTCATGGATCGTGCTAGTTCTTCATTAGCTGACTGCATACCATCCTTGGAGTGTACCAATGCTCCTACTCTAAAAGGGAAAGAAGCCAAGCTTGAACAGGACGTAACCCATCCGAGTGAAATGTCTGAAGATTCAGCATCCACCGCTTCCACCCTGCCTGCTTGTGGTAGACTTGCTGCCCCCAGTTCGGTTGCTGCAACCTCGCACTCGAGTCTCAATAATCTGCTAGAGACGCTGAGTACAGCTTCAGGTGAGCTGTAAAGTGTGGGCCTCGTCACGTAGATATAAGAAGAAAAATTGTGTTAGTTACAGTCCCAGTGAAATTAGTTGATATCATTTGTGGTGTTGTGGCAATGAAAAGAAAAAGGGCAAGAAAAATTTCATTTGATTGCTCATTTAGAGTTATGGTCACAGTATTGAAGGTAGCTCAAAATAAAAGGACAATTGCATGCATTAGAAAGAATTGAGTGTTAAATGTTACTTGTATTGTACTGTGAGTAAAAATGAAAACATTTACAATTTGATTTAAATTTTTTTTAGCTTGAATTAGTGCAAATTTAGTACCCTCAGCAAGAAACGAAACTTTCCGCACGAATAATGGATTCAATGGTGTGACTAGAAAACGTTCTGAGAAAATTTTTTTGTGCACTACATTCAACCGTTTCCTATACAAGTTATTCATCTCTTGCAGCAGGCCAGTATGCTTGCACCCACATGAGCTGGAATTTTTTCAAGTGTCTGAGTAATTTGTAGCTTTGCCTTAGTGTAATGTGGATGGTCATTTATGCAATTACATATATTCTGAAAGTTTTTCTTTTTTGTGTTTCGAAACCTCTTTGATAGTGATCATGTCAATTACTGTATAATATTACGAGATCTGTGATTTAGCTCTAATAATATCTCATCCATGATGCACTGACAAAATGCACTTCAACGTAGCATCACCTAATGCTAATTTTTTTGTTTCAAAACTAGCTGCATGACAGATTTTCTATCATGTGAGGGTTGTTATATGTATCCATCAAATTGTTCTACATTTTCAATTGCGTGCTTGATTATTGTAAATGAAATAAAATTTCGGTTTATTAGCATTAACCAGAGCATTTTTTACTCGAGTTTAGCTACAAGATGGATTAGCAATATCCAGAGCATTTTTTAGTCTACTTTAGTTACAAGTCTCTTTTGCTCCAGACAAAGCCAGCAACCTCCCAGACCTAAACTTAGTGGACACATGCCTGCTGCTGGAGACTCCCACGCACAGCTGCCTCCACATCGCTGATGCTTGTGCTCAACAACGCCTCAACTCAGATGCTGAGAAACCTCCACTGTCACCCCCCACTATTGATACTGATAAAATACACTCCGGGAATACAACAGATGATCCCAAGGACTTCCAAAGAGGGGACTGTTCAACTGCAAGTAGGTCGCGGTCGAAGAACAAGCGCAACAATCTCACAAAACGCGCTAGCACTGATCGTGAAAACGGTACTGAAGCTATGATATGCAGCAGAGAAAATGGATCTGATAAAACTGGCCGAGGAGATGTCAAGGAGACGAGCGTGGTGTTCAGTGAGCCTGATGGGCTGGAGTCGTATGTGACTCTCACTGGAACAATCAAGAGAGGAAAGAAGAAAGGACAAAATATGGATGTTAAGGTCAGTGCGCTGTACTTCTAGAGATATTCTACATGATCATTTGGGGTATGGAGGATGTTGTTGAGATATGGGTTGTACTCTTTGGTGTTATGAAGATATTTAGTGATAAATAAATGAAATTCAGGTTTTTATTTAACATTTAGCTGTTTCAGTGATTTACAATGCAGTGTGTGTTTAAATTGTAGAAATTAGATTCTTACTGGTGTATTTAAAGAATGTAAAAAATTTGGGGGAAACCTAATTAAAATGATGTGGTTTTCTGTAGGCATGATGGATACGAGGTTAGTATTAAGACTGATTAACAATAGGATTTTTTGTAATTTTATGTTGTGATCTGCTGTTAGATGTCATGTGTAAACGAGTGTATGCTAAAGTAGAACAGAAATATAATGAGCCTTTGAAACCTATGAAAGTGGAGTTAAACAAATGGGTCTTTGTATGATTTTCTCTAGAGCTATCTTGAAAGTGTAATTTTACATCCTATAACGAATAATATCACACATGAAAAATTCAGACATTTTTGCTTACAAATGTAACTAGAAGAGATTGGTATGAGTGACTGATTTGAAGTAAATATTTTTCTGTTTTTTCTTTAATGTATGTTGTTTGGTTTATGAATAAAAAAATCAAAGAAAATAACTCGACACATAAAGGTTTTGTCTAACATATCAGAGAAATGCTGACGAAAGATAGGAGATATTGAAGCAACAAGTTACCCGCCGGCTCGCAGTTCCATACTCTTGCAAATCCCATGTCAAATGAACAAAACTGAAAGCGTGAAAATGTATAGATGCGTTCAAATGACTGTGAAGACTGTTTCTCATGTGGATTTGTGCAGGTGCAACTGTCACGAGAGGAGCTGGAGCAACTGGAAGTGTCCCTATCGAGCACAGCTGCAGGAGCGTTATCAGGTGGTGGGAGTGGTGGCGCTAGCGGCAGCGAGGGACGGCGACGCTGCTGTAGCTCATCTTCAGGTCCTCATGTGCTCTTACTCTCCCTCATCTGCACGCCCTTCATATTCGTGTGGGCTGCCCTCTACTCCTTCTACCTTGGCACCATCACCTGGTATAGGTTAGTCTTGATCTCAGAGCCAAACTGCTTGGCTTTAGATGCGCATTTAGATATGTGATATGTTATTCGTGTGGGTTTCCCTTTACTCCTTCTACCTTGGCACCATCACCTGGTATAGGTTAGTCTTGATCTCAGAGCCAAACTGCTGTTCTTTAGATGCGCATTTAGATATGTGATATGTTATTCGTGTGGGTTTCCCTTTACTCCTTCTACCTTGGCACCATCACCTGGTATAGGATAGTCTTGATATCAGCGAGAAACTGCTTGGCTTTAGATGCGCATTTAGATATGTGACATGTTATTCGTGTGGGTTTCCCTTTACTCCTTCTACCTTGGCACCATCACCTGGTATAGGTTAGTCTTGATCTCAGAGCCAAACTGCTTGGCTTTAGATGCGCATTTAGATATGTGATATGTTATTTGTGTGGGTTTCCCTTTACTCCTTCTACCTTGGCACCATCACCTGGTATAGGTTAGTCTTGATCTCAGAGCCAAACTGCTGTTCTTTAGATGCGCATTTAGATATGTGATATGTTATTCGTGTGGGTTTCCCTTTACTCCTTCTACCTTGGCACCATCACCTGGTATAGGTTAGTCTTGATCTCAGAGCCAAACTGCTGTTCTTTAGATGCGCATTTAGATACGTGATATGTTATTCGTGTGGGTTTCCCTTTACTCCTTCTACCTTGGCACCATCACCTGGTATAGGATTTTCTTGATATCAGCGAGAAACTGCTTGGCTTTAGATGCTCATTTGGATGTGTGTAATTTAATTGATCTTTATCGTGTCAGATAAGACTTCCGGTGCTTTATAGACTTTGAACCTGAAGCGCTAGTAACCTTCTTGCAAACTGCCTAACGTTCGGTGCTCGTTTGATTTCTCGTAACTGTGATTCAAGATTGAATTTAACATCAATTCAAATATCTGAGTTTTTTTGGACTTGTTTGAAAAGCAATTCAACTTCTGCCTGCAAGCAATGGATGTTAGGGTGCTAGTTCGTTCATTGACAGAGAGGCCTCCTCAAAAATTTCATCAAAAAAAGACACAACTTTCCATTTAATCCTACAATATAAGTTTAACACGTTAGCTGCGATACGACCCATCGGTGGGTCGTTTGAAAAAGTTCTAAAAATCTTTTAAAATTAATGGTTTTTATTGGACTCAGTTGATGTTTGGTATTTATACAATTTCTAACAACTTTTGAATTTAAATTTGAGTTGAATACTAAACTTCAGAGTTGAACCCATCGCAGTCAGCGTGTTAAGACTCCCTTGCAACAGAAGCGATCTAAAGAGAACCCAGAAAAAGGACCATTTAGTGCGAACTGTAAGAATGAGGAATCAGCGTGCAAGAACAGATAGGGAAGCTGGTCTGAAAACTGATAAACAGTAAATTATGGATGAAAAACAGAACATTCAATTCAGTAGAGCTGGCCTTTTCGCAGTACTACTCAGTTGGCTTCACACAAAATGAAACTGCTTGCATACTTCCATGCTCGAGTTAAACACTAAACGTGCAGTTCTGTATCAAGTGAAAGATGAATTTTTGGTCATAAGCACATGCATCTGCTCTTCATTTGTGCTGCCAGTGGTGCGATGATAAATGTGGTTCGTTAACCAACAACGTGTTAAAAGTTTTACCACTTGGAAACTTTTGCTGTGGAATGCGAGAGGCCCTTGATCTTCTGTTAAAAAGGAATTATAGTTACTATAGCTTGAAAATAGCTGTCACGTTGTAAATCAGTCAGCCAGTTTCATGGCGGCTGAACTTATTCGAGCCCACAAGTAGCTATATTCAAATGTATCTATTGTACTAAACTTGAGAAACAATCTACTGCTGTATATCACTTGTGGTAAATATATTGTTTTAAAACGTTTGAGATACCAGAAAAACATCGCTACTAGGACGAAAGTTGTACGACTTTGATATTTTTTTGTGTGCTTTTTGCAGCCTGTTGATGCGAACAACCAAGCCCATGTGAATAAATAGTTTTAAATTGTTCAAGAGGTCAGAAAATCACCGCCACTATGAGGAAAGTTGTAGGAAACACCGTCCTGTAGTTGTGTCTTTTCAGGTAAACTTAATTTGCTGATGATGAGCAAATGCTCAAAATGTTCAATTTTGCTGTTTTACTTGCAAGTAAATGTTTAATACGGTATTTTTAGTTCTCTCCTTTTTACTTAAGATCAGGATGCCTGCCTCCCGAGAACTTTTTTGATAATTTATGTGTTGGTGCGTGCAACCGAGTCCCTGTAAATAAATTGTATAAGAGGTCAGAAAAACACCACTACTGCGAGGAAAGTTGTAGAACTTTGATATTATTTTATGTGCGTTCTAGATATTATTTTAGGTGTGTTGTGCAGCCTCTTGGTACGAGCAACGGAATCCCTGTGCGTGGTGCGCGTGCTGGTGTCTCCGCTGCTGGTGCTGCTCTACCCCTTCCTCATTGTACTGCTCACCCTCGGACTGGGGCTCTACGCCGCTCTGGCACAGGTCAGCCCTTGGGCTCTCTCTAGCTCGTTGTATTCATGAGCTCTGTATACGTAGTGATTTCTTCAATTTATTGCAGAGATGGACCATTTTTCATTCATTGAGCTCTGTACACATACCGATTTCTTCAATTGATTGGAAAGATGGACCATTTTTCATTCATTGAGCTCTGTACACATACTGATTTCTTCAATTGAATGGAGAGATGGACCATTTTTCATTCATTGAGCTCTGTAATCAGTGTGTAATCACATACTGATTTCTTCAATTGATTGGAGAGATGATCGGACTGGAGCTCTACGCTGCTCTGGCAGAGGTTAGCGCTGGGCTCCTTGAATTCTTGAGCTCTATACACATAGTGATTTCTTCAATTGGACTGGGAGGGCTGATCCGACTGGGGTCTACGCCGCCTTGGCACATGCCAATTTGGGGCTCTATCTCAAATTTATTCTTGAGCTCAGCAGATGTAGTTATTTCTTCAATTGACTAGAGAGATGGACCATTTTTCATTCATTTTTTGCCTTCTAACTCAATTGCTGGTAGCAACTTGTATGTCCTGCCTTGCAACGTGTGTCTTTATCAATATAGTATTGGGACTGAGTGAAATGAAATAATTCTCTTCAAATTGTTGTGCGATTATTTGAAATAGTGTTATCAAGGTATGGGTAAGATTTGTTGAATTTAATATATTACGTAGATATTGATTTTAACTCATCGCTTGTCTGATAAAATTCGAGGCATCCTATTTCCATGTTTTCTTAGATGACCTGTAGTTAAACACAGCATGCATGGGGTTGGACAGCAAACTTTGAACAAGAAATACCCTGTATCAATCCTAGTTTAATGTTTGCAGGATTTTCACTGGAACGCAGCTCTCTGGTGATTATAGCAAACAGAGAAAACATTCAACAGAGAGATACAAATATTTTCTCTATGGGATCCCTCAGGGAAATACAACTATTGTATCTATGGGAATTACCACTTCCAGGGAGAAAATGTGCGAGGACCCGAGCTGAGAGTTAGGGAAGCTTTTTTTTTTGGTGGCATTAAATGATTTTTGTTGTGTTAAGGATCACTTTTTTCGGTTCACTGCTGTCCTGTTTTTCAGCCGCTACTACTATTCTCTATGAATTTTATCTTCTTTCTCAACTCACTGTTTCTATGCCTCTTTTTGCATAGATTCCGCGTTCCCTTATCTCCATACTAAATGGTGCCTTCCTACTTCATCTCTTTAAAACACTTTTTTTTTTAGCGGTTAGGGAGGCTTAAACTAACATCTAATCTGTATCAAAGAGAATTGGTGCTCTCTGGAGGAAAATGCGAGGGTCCAAGCTAAGAGTTAGAGGTAGGCCTTCTTTGTGGGGGCATGAAATAAGTTTTTTGTTTCGTTACACACCAACCTTTTTTTGATTCACTGATGTCCTGTTTTTCAGCACCTTTGACATTTATCCAATTTTTCATCTTTTTTCAGAACTTTCTTTCTCCAATTCCTGTTTTTAAACACAATGGATTTTTTGTGGGACACACATTTTGTGGATAGATTCCGCATTCCCTTAACTCCATACTTGATGGTGCCTTCATCCTTACCCTCTTTGAACATCTTTGTTATGGTAAGTGAGGCTGAAATCAATCGTCAATCATTCAACGGAGGAAACCGGTAGAAGAGGGTAAAGAAGGATTTATAAAACTCAGTTAGCTTATTCTTCACTCGTACACTATTTCTCTTAAAGCCGAGATACTGGAAAACCATTTCTACAATCGGATTGCAATAATGGAGGAGCAATTAAAAACAATGTATGAGCATACATTTGTAAGAACAGCCAGTTAGCCATTGATGTGCCTGTTACATAGCGGTATGAAGTGCAAACCATGGTTGCGGAGTCAGAGGAATAGAGTCACGACTTCGACTCCGCAACTCTAGTGCAAACTGCCTCTGGGGAACAGTTTATTAAACAAGACTGGTACACAGATGCTGAATTCTTGCGTGGATATTGCAAGTATTGTCAAGGGAATTGTAGGCCAATATAAAGGCCCTGACACTGTTGACCCTCACCTTCAAGTTCAAGCTGCCTGCTGCGTCTAACACACCTTGTTTGCAGGTGTCCTGGTGCTGGCGACGATGGCTAAGCGCTGTGGGGGACCCCGAGAAGGGCTTCTATGGCTGGCTGTGTGCTCTGCTGCACCTCGAGGACTGTGCACCGTACGAGACCGTCGTGCTGAGCACGCTGTCGCCTGCTGCTGACACTTACGGAGACGGGGGCTCTGACGCTGACATCAGCACTGACCTACGGGTTGGTGATGCTGAGTGTGCCAGGGTCCGTAGTACTGATGCCAAAAGTAGTGCTGACAGTGGGCAGATGATCGAGAGCGAATGTGCTGTCCAGGCTGAAACTCGACTTCACAGCTAGTCTTTCGTGGTGTATTTTGGTCAACTGATAAACTTTAAGCTGGGGAGAGTTTTCCTCGTTCTGTTATGAGTGAAATTTTGGGCTGCCAAGATGCTGATTTTTTTTTTTCAATAAATTTTAGGAATTTTTTATTTAACTTGTAAGAACTGGATTGTAGTTTTAAAAACTTTACAAACGCGACTTATGAATGAACAACTGATGTAACGTCACTCAATACTCCACTCGTTAAGGCTTCTTGTAGTATTGTGTAGTTGTGTCCGGGCTCTCAAAATGTGTGCACCACATTTATTTTTGACTCGTAATTGTCTATCACCGACCTAGTGTTTTGTTTGTTAGTATAGACTGATCAAATGATCAATGGACTTCGAGTTCATTGACCCATGAATGTTTCTGACCCTCGTTTCTTTTGAGAACCCTCTCGTGTTCAGTTTAAATCCGGGCCTGCGAATGCGGGGCTAAATGGAGACTAAAGTGAGAATTAGGAAAAATCCAGAGCTACCTTTACCCTCAGGGTTGTATTCTAGTACGCTTTGGGTAAAGAGTTCAACAAATTTTATATTACCATATTTTTCGTGTGTTTGGATACCACGCATACAGGTATCTCGTAGATATCTAGGTTTTTACCCTAAAGTAGTGTCTAAAGTAGTGCTCGGACTTCCATGGTTTTCGGTGAACTTGAGACGGCTCACCTGCACGAAATTCTCGTGTAATGCTTTCCTAACTAGAGTGGGGGAAGTCTTTTTCAGTCTCTGTGCTAAATGTATCAGCCAGTTTCTTTACTTTCGTATTTATGCGCAAGGTGCATCGAGATCGATCTCAACTTTGGCCTTTGTCAATATTTTGAGGTAGAATTACGTACACTATTTAAATGGCAGCGTGTATACTTTATATTTAAATCCTTCGCGGCGTGCTCAATTGTTTGCTTTAAATAGATTTTAATATAAGAAAGTTTGGACTCGAATGTTAGGTACTTCAATACTTTAACTCATTTAGTTTTTCTGTGATATTTCAGTATTATGGCTGGTGGAACTCACCAACCCTCTCATTACTCCAGCTGATGATTAAACCATTGATACACTGCAAGTTGCTGCACTTTATGAAGAAGAAAGTGATACTGCTAATTTTTTCAAAAAAGACCTCACCTGGCAATGAACGATATATTTTAAGAGTAACCGAAAAATTGTAAAAAATAACCCGTATGTATGGGTTATTTTTTTGGTTACTCATGATATAATATTGTTCGTTGCTAGGTGAGGTCTTTTTCCGAGAAAATTAGCGATGTCATTTTACTCTTAATAAAGTGAAACAATGTGAGCATGCAGCCTATAAACTTGGTACATATTATGCAATTTTATGTTGGTGCGTTTTTCTCGTTTTTGATTAAAGATATTGTAAAACAAGTTAAGTTTCAAGTTGTTTGTAATCTGCTAATTATCTAGAAAAGTAGGGATAAACAGTTTTCCGGTTTTATTTTCAGGATAGTCATAATCAAACACCAAATTTGCAAGCTTATGACTTGAAGGTTAGTACAGTACTGTTTCTCCTATTTTTGTACTATTTTAACTCATCACTTGGTAGCAGTACTAATTTTTACATCGATTAAAAGAATTATATGCGCGTGTCGTTTGTTTGGTTTCAAGCATTGCTTGATCTGAGCAGTATGACGAATTCACTGGAGGTCGTAGAGGTAGGCTGACGTTTATGCTAGACGAGTTGAATTATAATGATGGAGAATAAGAGTAGAGTGTGAGTTGGCTGTGAATGAAACGAAATTTAGAACTACTGCATGATTTACTGGGACTAGCGTCTCAGGAGTAGGCTGCTCTGTACTTCAGCAGTTGATGGGCCTTCGACACTTCTGGCATTCGTGCCCACTTTTTTCAGTTCTCATGCCATCTGCTCTATCCCTTCCAGGTTTTTTTTGCCTCTGTCTTCTTAACTTACTATATCTATGCATGAGGTATCATGTGTTGGAACACACCTGGAGTATTTATTCACCGTTTTCTGCAGTCTACAATATATGATCTCTTATTTTCGCCCTTTTGAGATTGCCTTTGTTGTGGCTAGGTAACCTTAAAGTGAGAAATATTATTATAAGAACTACTACACGATTAGATGATCGTTTTCAGACGTGTTGAAAGCAATCCGGAGTTATTTTCTCAGAGTGACCGTTACTTCTTTGATGTGTTGTGCCTCTTATTGGGTTTAGAGAGGGTTTGATTCTCCTAAGTAAAGAATTGCGTATGAGTAAATTAGTTCTAGGGTGGCAAGTCTGTGAATGTTGAAAAGTACTCAGTAGAATCGAGGTAGCTGTTATAGTGACAAGTGGAGTATGTTGAGCAAGAGTAACATGGGCTCAGAAAATCTAAAGCACTAAGAAGGACTAAGCTGCTTGCTTTCTAAACAACTTTTAGTTCCAATCCCCACCAGTATTTTAATATTTATTATTTTGCAAATTATCATCATAAACAATGAGAAGTAATACAGCCAGGGCACTAACTAATTCCACTTCCGAGGATAGAAAGTTACGGAAGTAGGCGCCGTGAAGATCGAAGTGCAATCACAAGTAGTGGTGTTACTCATTTGCCTACGGAGAGAGCATGGCATCACATCCTAGTCAGCATTTGTGGTGACCGTAGAAGTTGTGTGCAGCTTGATGTTCCAAGTGAAGTTTTTGCTTCGACTGCTGTGATTTCTCAAGATTATTTCTTAGTAGCTTGAAATTTTGATTACTTGTTGCTAAGGTCCAACTTTCTGCTTGTTGTAGGACGCTCTTGAAAACTTCGAAATAAAGTTTGTTATTTTATACAAAGTGGAAAAGCTGTCGGTGATCAAACGGCAAGTGGTTGGTACAGATAATTTGCGACTGTATTTCAATTCGGAGCTATTTCAGCAAGCAGAATTTCTGTCCTCTCATCAAATAAATATAAACCAAAAATTGCATAGACATGCAAAAGACTGTTAATGTCGTAACATAGTTTTATTATTATTATGGCCCAAAATCAGTGGAGGGAATCTCAGCAAAAAAGTGCAACCGATCTCGCTTCACCTTGCACGATTTTAAAGTAAAAGACCTTCCAGAAGTAACTGAAGTGTGTTGCTTTATAGCCCTGCTTCCATGAAGAGCGCTAGTTGTAGATTTAGGACTGGGCATATTATTCGTTTTCTGAACTTTGAAGTAAGTAACAGGTTTGTTGAAGGCACTGTTGCTGAGCATGATGACGCATTGTTCTTATGCGTCAAGACAGTGAAAGAAAATAATGTCAAATGACAGCCCTCGACATGTATTTACTTGTATTAATTTATTAAATTTTGACTGTAGAATTTTCAGCATTAGCTTTTTAAGCCAGAGCCTTTAAAGGTATTTTGGTTTTTGCTTTGAAAGCTTAATTTGTTGTTGATCTCTCAGAGTTTTTAGCAAAGAAATATCTTTGAGGAATTTTGAGCTTCTCGTAGTTTTGAGAATAGTTCGGAAAAGTTGATTCTTATGTTAACTTGCTAAATTTTTTTGTTCCTCTCATTTGTCTCAAGTTAGTCAGCATCGCTTCTTTCATTCGACCAGCCTGCCTTTCGGAGCGACGTGACAGTTCCCTTTTCAAACGATTCTTTCACCTATTTGTTTTTTTCTATTTCAATAGAACTAAAAGAACATGTTAGCTTTAGCTGGAATGATTTTATTTATTTTGATTGTTGCAATGTGAGTGGTTAACTGTGAAACAACATGTATACAAAGTAAAACTGATTTTATGGGCTAGACTAGATCTGTTCATATAAGAGTAATGAAGGATGTTGGAGCAATCTTTCTCCCCAACCATCCTCAATCAATTCATTCAATTCCCAATGTTCACTCGTAGTAAAAATGCGAATGGGTACACTCGGTCATAATTGCTGTCATTAAGAAATCCAGTCATAATTACATCAATTTTCTGCGTGTTGATCTTTTAGAGTTAGTTGCTCTTAAAAAGTACATCACATTTGAACAACCCTCAGGTGACATCTTCTAAAGTGTTCCAGAATTTTTCTTATGGTGAACTAAATCTATGGCTTGTAATGTCGTAAACTACATTCTTTCGTCGTGTGTTAAAGATGCCTTGAACTTTTAACATTATCCAACATTTTCACTTGTGACTGATTTACATTAAAACTTCAAATTGAAACTATTTCAATGCAAGTGTTTTTAGCATTTTTTATTCGTGGATTGATAGGAGTCTTTGATATTTTGCTTTTCTGTATTAAATTTTCTCAATCATTGTAAATGCACTTCGATACTGCTTGAAAACCTGTGCTGCTACTATGTTAAGAATAACACAGCTCATTATGTTCAGTTGATTCGACTCTGATGATACTAGAAAATGCTCAATACATTTGTGCATGCCACTTGCATGTTTGATCTCGCGCCTTAAGAGTAGCCAGCTCCTAGTCATCTTAAACATAGTGTTGCATAAGGTCACCAGGGTTAATTCATTTTCTACTGGGAGTTGTCGTACAGGTCTACTTGTGTCTGTGTAGGTGTAACTGTGTTACATCCACGTAGTATCCTTCCATTACATATGTGCAGATTACTTCCATTGGGCTTATGCTCACTGAGACAGTATAGTGGACTCACATTATACTAGGCTGAAGGTGCGTATTGGCACTGTTAAAGAGATGTATATTAGGTAGACGATGTTGGTTTGTAGGAATACCTATTGCACGGACACGTTTGTGCGAGTTAGTCGCCAACTATACAATAACCATCATTAGAGTGAATGATGACATGTCGCACTTCTAATACAGGGATTTTCTAATTTACACTGCAGTAGAAAAGCTCGTATTTCTATACAAAAATGTTTTCCTCTTCAGTTGATGGACTGAAAGGGATAACAAAATTGGTTTAACACGTTCACCGTGTTTCCGCGGCTGTTAACGGTTTGTTCGGTTAGGTTGTAAGTAACAATGTTGGGAAATCAACTTTACTGCTTCTATACATTTTTATTCTTTCTAATCAACTTGAAATATACCATCGCACGATTACATTTCACTTCGTATGATAACAGGTATTTTTAAAAAGCTCGCAAAACAAATGAAATGTCATTCATTTATACCGGGTACGTGAATTAGCAATTTACGTATTGGTACACATATGGCCTAATTCGCAGGGAATGTGTTAAAGAATCTCAAAACACAATTGTTTTCAGTTGTCAAGATCCGTCCCAAATTCGATAAATATGAACTGATCTAAACTAAACGTTAATTCTATAAAAATAAGAAGTACTGATAGCAAATTTCCCAAACTCTCTCTCGACAGAATGAAGTCATTTAAGCATACGACACCAATGCCCTCTTGCCCCAATGAAGTGTGAAAGCACAGGATGTTCATAGCTCCTCTTCGTAGATTATGTGTACTGCACAACGGAAAATATTTGCTGTTTAAATACTTGATTATGAGTTAAAAAATATTGCCGTTTTCCAGAATTGTTGTACGAATTAGAATTGTACCATGGAGAGCTGTGGAGTTCTTCAAACAGGACACGCGTAAAAGAGATGATGCTCTCAAGTGCAAAATTTGTTATAAAAAAGGTGTGGTAGATAGAACTCTAACTAGTAGATCCTTAAGAGCACATTTGTGTTGTACTTGATGTTTTATCCAGTGATTTCATTAACTGCTAAGTAATGTTTCTTGTCGGTGCACTTTCACTCCTACTTTGTACCGTCCTATGAATTACCCCCCTCCTTGTATTCAGTGTAAGAAATTTGGATTTGTAATGCGTACAATTATCAAATTTCAAATGCCATGGCAGTCTGTGTTTATGTGGAAGAGTATGCTCAAGGTTCAGCAGTATTAAGAGTATGTTCCAATAGAAGGACCGAAGACAATTCAGAATCTCTTCTTTGACGGGTATCGTCTAGTCAAAGACCAAAGAAAGCTGATATACAGTATGTTATAATTGAAGTTGCACTGGTATCGTGGCTTGATTCACAACCCCTTTCCTTGCTTGAATACGAGATGTTCTGTCCTATGCATTCCAGCAGTGGGCCGTCCGCTGCTGTCACTGTTGTGGACCCATTAGCGCAGTTATAGATGTTTCTGCTTCCTCTAGTCTATCTGTGTTTAAATTACTTCCTATACGAACGTACAAGATTTTGACCATCCTCCATTCTTCCTGCTGACAATACTGTGGAACTTTCGCGTGCAGTTGGAGTGGCGAAACCGCATTTGGTAGAATCTCAATTCATATCCTGCATCTTGTGAGTCTTCCTCTGAGTGTAAAATGAGAGACCGGGCGTCGGAGAGAACTAGTCTCTTGCGTCGCGTGTTCCTAACTCGAGTGCTATTTTTGGATGAGAATTATTTTCATAACTTGATTAGACCCTGCACTAGACTCGTGTAATCAAAATTTGTAGTTTCTGATACGGTAATTCTATAATCTCAATATGTTACATTAGCGTGAAGGTGTTTGTATTGCGGTGCAATGTAACATGTATAAGCTTACCCTGCGAGGTCGTTCATCTGTGACAATAGTTCAAATGTTTGTCGCTCGTTAATGGATGATTATCCGAATGCTTAATGTTTTCCAGTGGTAAAAACTGGACATCTTCTCTAAGTTGCTACTGCTACTTGTGATTCATCCGAACGTTCAAGATATTTGAAGTAAATTGGGTGTCTTTTTTTTTGAGGTGACACTTATTTTTCAAGTATAATGATGAGAAAAAGTGAAGAGAACTGTGTCTTGAAAGCTTTTTAATTTTCTTGAATGTTGTTGTGGATATTCTCTTTGGTTAGCCACTTTGTCTTCCTACCAGCTGCTATGATTTTAATGTTTTCCTCCTATTCTTAAACGATGTTCCAAATAGCGGATGAAGTCTTTTAATTTTGATAATGACTTTTGAAGCTACTTCTCTGGCCACTCTTAGATTATTGATTATACCGATTCTATTAATCCTCTCCTCAGCAACTACTGTATGCTATACTAATTGTTGTGATTTATAAAAAAAAAACTACTTAGATTGTGAGGTCTTCAGCACAATATGGTTTGAGTTACTGAAGCACTAGCCAACTCAATATTACTTCAGTTAATTTTTTCAAGCTCAAATTTCATTACGTATTTAACTCTATTGTCAAAGAGTCCTGCTAATCCTCAAACGAGTTAAATGCGCTTTTGCCTTTTGAAGTCTCGTTTTTAACTATTTTCAAAAATATTCTGTACTGTAAAATACTGAAGGTTTAATATTTTTAAATCTTGTGTAAGGTTTAATATCTTTGTTTTATGTTCCTGGTTAGGCGCGCAGAAGGAGAGTGTCCTTTATTGTAACTTGCGCTGTTCTTTTGCCACTCGCCGTACATAAAACCGGCAACCCATGGTTCAGGAGCTGTTTCAGGTGAGAATATTTTTCTTTACTATCGGGAAAACCCAAAAATAATAATTATTTTCTTTTCTATTCTTTGCAACCGACATCCTAAGCATTCGATATACTATGCAAATACCGTCAATACTTTTATATTAACTTTCTTCAATTTTTCGTTCGGTTGATAAGATCCCAAGATTTCAAACTGATAGATTTGATACAGTACTTCTAGACTGGGAAATTACATTTAAGCGCCCTGTGTATTACATTTTTCTGTTCTAGATTTCAAAATAACTCCACAGAACGAATTAACCACCGTTTTTCACAAAGATTTCGTCTCAAGTGAAGCCAGTTGCTTCCTCAATTAAGCTGCGGGTAAGCTCTTAAAATTAAAAGCTCAGTGTATGAACATATCTGATACTTTTTGCAAATCCTTCATTGCATTTTCATATTATCATAGGTTTGTGCTATATTCTTAGACGTAAATAACTTTATTTAAATATCTAATAGAAATAAAGGTGCTGTATTTCTAGGTATTTTCTAAGATAAAAATTACATTTTAGCAACATACATATTCCTAATAAAATATTCTCAACCACAGCTTTTTCTGCAGTTTACGTTAGCTCTGAAATTGGATTTAGAAGTCGACATTACGGAACGCCGTTCGTCCGAGAAACCTGCTGCGTGAAATGTTCCGTATTGATCCCGGTGTACATTAGGAAGTAATCACTTCTCCGGAAAAATCCCTTCTTCAGAAAACAAATTTGTCTAATTAGTTAATATATACACGCGAGGACTCAACAAAAGTATCCTTCAACCTGTCAAAGAAACTTAACTGGTTCTATCAGAGAAACATTAATTTGTGATAGTGCTAAAAACTTCAATAGGTAAATTCATAATTGTATGTTTACGTGTACTGCACAATTTTTATTATTTGATGAGTACCTTAATAAGCAATCTCCTATACAACCACATCTGACATCGCCTGATCTTGTGTTGCGTTTCTAATTTCGTCTCTTTTCGTGTCTAATTTCTTAGTAATAAAGAACCCAGATAAACAGAGTAGCATGACAGCACTGAACTTCTATTTACCGCCAGTAATTGACGCAACTCGATTTGGTGGATCGATAATACATTCTTTTAATAACGGGTCACCGAAGGGTTCAAATAAAGCACGTAGGCCATTTCCGATCGTTTTCAAATATTTATTTGCGATTCATAGAGTCTAACGGCTAGTAAAGAACATTTCATGAACTTTATCACAGTTTCAACAGCTGCGGTTAACGAATATTACTTATTTGTCATTACGACGCATAAAAAAACCTTGAAAAACTCTAGGCCAAAGAAAACGAATATCCAGTCAAAATCGTACGTAAAGTCTACATACGTAAAACAACGAACGTAATAGAACAAGGAGTCCACTTTAAGAATGCAAACCACCCACCAGCCAACACCAACTTACTAGGCTTGTCTTCCCATCATTTCTTGCGACTCTGAAAAAGAATGCATAGTGTATTAAGGAACAGTTTTTGGGCTACTTGATGCACGTCCAATGAATGACTGTCTGAATATTGAATCTTCATTTTCCTTTCAAATATCCCAGGCGACACGTGACAAAATCATTAATACTAGCTAGCGCGGTTAATTCCGGAAAAACCAGTGTCGAAATACCTAAATTTTTCATTCGTAGAAAAGCGATATTTCGCGGTATTTCCTGCTTTATCAACACAACCTTTTGTCTTAGATACTAACCGCTGTATTTTGAAAATTGTAGAGCTTTAACAACAGAATCCAACCTATTGAAAGTCTTGGCTGTGCTACTAAAACTCGTTCATATAACTATGTTACGATGGCGATACAGGGCAATTTTACCCCAGGTGTTCCAAAGAGAAGAAGGCATCATATAGTAAGGAGTTAGAGGGAAGACGAAACCTATGCACAAGGTGCATAGAAACGGTATAATGAGAAAAAAGTTAATGAAACAAGAAAAAAAAGAAAAGTGGAAGAAGAGAGTTGTAGTTGCTCAAAAACAGAACAGCAGTGATCCAAAGAAAAAGATGGTCCGTAACAAAACAAAAATCTATCGTATTTCAATCAAAAGAAAGCCTACCTTACCTTAAGCTCGGGACCTCACATTTTTCCATCAGAAGCCGTAATTCCCGTTGATATAATAACTATTCCTCGAAAGGAGGGAAGGGAAATATGTAAAAAAAAAACATTAATATATTACTGGTTGACTCTTGATTACGAACCTCCAAAGGTCGAGAACTGTAAATATTGTTAACTCACTTAAATCTCATGAACATTATAATAACAAGCAAAATAATGATCCCACAGTCGATGCTTAAAAAATGGTCCAAATTGAGTTAAAGGGAATTTTCGGAAATTAATGTAATGATATTAGCCGAGATTCCTCATTTTCCCCTGAAAATAGTGTACCTTAGAAAAAAAATATACTTTTAAAAAAAAACATACCTTTTCCTGTAATTGGGATACTTTAGTCTTCTCCTGCTCGAGCTGCTCGCTGAGACTCGCGACCTCAGCGCTGAACTCATCTCGCGCCTTGGACACCTTCTCGAGCTCGACGACAATCTCACTGACGGAGCGCATCTCAGCCATGCCCATCACCTCGCACAGCTTCTTGTTCCTGAGCTTGACTCTCTCGAGCTGGTCCCTGAGGCTGTCCAGCTCCAGCCGCAGCGCTTGGATCTCGAAGTCGCGCTTCTCCACCTCACTGATGGGCACCAACAGAGACCCCGTGTTGGAAGGCCGGCTGTTCTGCAAGCACAGCCACAGGTCTCACACTCTCGCTCACATTTTGAATTCTCCCACTCTGGATTTGTGCCATTTTAGAGAAATCATTTCATCAGATACAGAAGCCGTATGTCCCAATTTCATTGCCGTATGTCGGATACAAATTGGAATATGATGAAAACTTATTATCAGCAGTAGTAATATTGTGAAGAGTAGTTATTCACTGAAAAAACAGTATAATTGTTTGCTTTGTTCCATGGACACTTAAGAAAACAATGAAGGCGTCAAGGACTAATTCTACAAGGACTGTTCTAGATTTAAAAAAAAACAGAACGAATTAATCACCGTTTTTTTGCGAAGATGTCGTATCAAGTAAAGCCAGTTGCTTCCTCAATTTAGCTACGGGTTAGTTCTTAAAATTAAAAGCTCAGTGTATGAACATATCTGATACTTCTTGGAAATCCTTCATTGTATTTTCATATTATTGATAAGTTTGTGCTATGTTCTTGGACGAATATATTATACGTCGAAGAATATAGCATATACATACTGTACATAAGCGTCTATTTTAGTCCAAGCTTGGTTTAGGAGACGGTGCTCATGAGGATCATACCGATTGAATGTCAATGGACACCGAGAAAACAAAACCCGTTAATCTTTTCAAACCATTATGAAACTAAATTCAAATTTCAATATTCCCAAAATGCGCTACATACGAGTACTCTGGTTTAACTTCATAATTTACATCTGAATATTCACAAAAATTTGACACGTAACAAAGCTTATTCTGGACAAAATAGTTGTGAAAAAATAGGAAATCTGGAGCACCACAGAGGAATTAAAAGCAATAGCACAACCTTACCTTTTGTTTTTCAAGGTGCTCAGCGTACTCCTTCTGTCTGGCCTCCTTAGCAATGGTGCTGCGAACAGAGCTGTCCAGGTCAGAAAAGAAATTGTTGTTCTTGGCACTTTCCACCTTGTGCTGCTTTTTGTTGGAATCCACAACACCATTTGAGATTCTCTTAACTTCTGGTTGCTGTGGATCACATAGGAACATGGGTTAGCAATCTAATAAAATTTTAAACATAAAAATATACATCTGAATACTTTCAGGAATTCTATAGCAAACCAAATTCACTAGGTAAATGAAGAGCCCCTTACCTTCTTTTCATTCATCGTGTTGAATTCTGACAGAGAAAGAGTCAAGAGCTTGTCTTTTTTCTTCTTCTTTGTCTTTGAAGCTTCCTTTGGGGGTGGCTGCTCTGGCACTTCATAAACATCTTTGTTGGCTTCATACTCCAATTTTGAAAGCATGATTGCCTCCCGCAGTTCTCGCTCATTGACTTCCTCCACGAACTAAAAAGTCGGTCAAACATTATGATCATCTTGACATGTTAGTAATTTGTAAATATACCATAAATAAAGATAGTACACTCTATTATGTTCTACACAAAACAAGCATTTGTTTTTCTACAGTTCTGGTTCCAAACTAAAAGACTGCACACAGTTTTTTTGTTATTCATTATGTACATGTCATTTAATACATAGTAATGAAACTCAGGAATTCAGGGTCACACATCTTTTGTTTTACACTCGTATATTAGACTCAAAGCTTCTTTTTAAAGTAGAGCTCAACATGAAATAGAAGTTCAGTTTCAAAATTATCCTCTTGAGAATGAGGTAGTGAATTATTTACCAAAATTAAATCAGCTGAAAGTAGTAATTTTCTTAGGCGAGATACAAAAAATATTCCCACTCAATCATGTCTGTTCCAGATTCTTAACTTCCATCACACCTGTAACAACACCTAATAGACCTCATTAGTAACTTAATTCCTTTTTAAATAAATTTTAAAGAACACCAAATGCATATTCAATAATGCAGACATTCTAGGATTGCCAAAGGTTTGTTGGCAAGAAATCTCTTGAAATATGTATCTTTTTGATAGACTCTCTTCTCTCATACTGTTTTCATGGAATTCAACGCCAGCAACTGTGTCTATTACTTGATATTGGGCTAAATATTGGGTGATGCCAATATTTTTTGACAATACTGGGCTAAATATTGGGTAATGCCAATATTGGGCCAATGCATCAAAACTATTAAGCCTGATGATGGTCACTTCTTGTAGTCAATATATAGTCACACACACTACCCTTACAAGAATCAAATAATAACTAACACAAGCAATGAACATAACAGCTGTATCCACACATAATTACAAATGCATCACATCTCCTACACAAAAAGTCAAGAGCCAAATCATAAACAGCACAGGCTTTCATAATATATATCTTATTTTATGCCCTCTTGATGTTCTGTCTCTTTAAATTGGTCTTTTTTATGTCCCAATCTAGTTCTCCTCAACAAGACTTCATTTCATTTATTTACAACACTTGGTCTTACTAAATGGATACATTCCAAGTACCAGGGTAGTTGAGATAGTAAAAAGAGTTCAATTTTCAAATGATTTATCCATGGAGTGTGTCATTTTTTATTAGGCACTTTTGAACAACCTCCGTAGAGAAAAGCTTTAGAATCCTACCTATTCTAACTTGAGAGCTGCTAAGTTCCTTTAGGAAGACATTAGGAAAATTTAAATAAGATCATCCAAAACCTAAACAAATCCCACTCTATACAATGTTTCAATTTAAAATCATAAATTTGGAAAGAAAAATTACAAATTAATGATAAAAATTTCAGTATAATTTTGAAAAAAATGAATGTAAATGAAAACATGAGGATTGTTCAGGACTATTTCCACCCATGAATACAATAACTAGAGGGAGAAAGAAGCTCTGGTTTCACAAAGTGTAAGTGACCCACTCATAAGATCAAGCATGAAAACAAAGTTATGTTTGACATTAAACAATTTTTGTTATTTCAGGAGCAAAAATTTACTCAACAAATTTGGCTAATTTTCAAAAGTTCAAACAACATATTGCTCAGCAACTAAAAAATTGCTCAGAACTAAAAAATGACAACATTTTACTAATAATAATTAACTATGAGGCCCCTGAAAATTTAAAGTTAAAGATGAATTTCAAATCAAAATAGAATGAGTATTTGAATACCTTTTGGTCTCTTGATTGCCAGTCATCAGAAGGAAGTTTACTTCTGTCTCCATTTTGAGAAGCACCATTGCACACATTCTCCGACTTCTTTTTTTCAGCAGCTGAGGCTTTATTACCTTTGTTGGCTTCATTTTGAGCAGCACTGCTGGCATTTTGGGATTTTTTCTTTGGCTTAGAATCACCAAATGCAAGGGCTTGAAGCTGGAACAACAAAAAATAATTTCAATTTTTGCTCACACATATTTAATGCACATTAGATTAACTACCACACAACTTATTATACATAGCATTTTCAGATCACAATAAGAAAATCAAGTAATTAGAATGTTTTGTACAACAAATCCACCACCAGGACATGGAAAAACAAGAAGCCTTTTTTAATTATCAATTGAAAATACAAGATATAAATAGGGAAATTCTGAGATCAATTGAAAGAAAAGCATAATCATTAAGAACGACACTATGACCAGATCAAAATTTCTATTTAAAATAATCTGAAATACAAGAACAATGCTAGTCTTTTCACCCAATTACTGAATACTCTAGAAATGAAAACAAGAGAGCACTCTAAATGCTGCTCAATTATTGAACAAGGGATCACACAAAATATCTCCCTCTACAGCTCAGTTCCATATGCTTTGTGTACAGCCTTGTGCATAGTGTAGCTCTACTGCAATGATGAACAGAAACACAATTTTAAACCTAAACTGAAAAATATCTGTGCATACTTTTCAGGTTTAGGCAACTTGAACCCTGTATAACAATCAAAATGCTAACATGCTGTTAGATCAGACTTAAATCAACTAAGGTAGATAAAATGCACCAATACATTACAGTTTGGAATTGAAAAATACCTACACACATTTGGAAAAAGTCCATCTCAATTCAGCAAATTTTAAAGTGAATTAATACTTGATATAATAGTCTTAATATTCAAAGGCATTCCAAATACCAAATTTAAACATTGATAAAATTAGCAAATAAATCTAAATTCTACAATGGCTCTTGCTAACTGGATTAATGTTGAAAGTGTCAACAAATAAATTGATCCATTTTAACACATCAAGAATAAAAATGATGAGCACACATTTCAACAAAAGAAAACTATAATAGAGAACAGTTGCACAACTTTTCATATGTTTATATGAAAAGATATACATATATATTATCAAATTATTTAGTCTTTTTCATTTTAACTGAAGGGTCCACTGATTAGTTATGCTTTGAGCTTCTGGCAGTATAGTAGTTGTAATTGGATGGCAAATATGCAGAGTGGCCTAACCCACAAAACACAAAATTTCAAGACACTCAAGTTAGAGGCTTGGTGTTCATTACAGGGTTGTCAAACTGGCTTTTCCTTGCCAAGTTACTAACTAGGAACTAATTAGGAACTAGGCCACTCAGCCTGAAAAACATCCAAGCCACTATTAGGTGAAATTATCCCTAAATCCGCTCTGCTAGTTTTGATCTCTGATTTGTGGGTTAGGCCACTCTGCATATTTGCCCTCCAATTGACTATCATTGTCAAGCCATCTGTAATTTGGTAAATGGAGAAATTTTGGATAGGAAAAGATGAGCTAGGTTAGGATAGACAAGGAAGTTAGGATAAGTTTGCTGTAATGTTGCGTTCAGTTTTGATAGATTTGGCCATGCAAAAGTAAATAAGATTAAAATAGGTCAAGTTTAAAATAAACTAGATATAAGGATAAGAGGGGAAAATAATTCAGATTATGGTTTATTTAGGTTAGGATATAATAGGCTTGGATAGATTTGGTGATACAATTTATAAAAATTAAAGTGAATTTTTAAACAGCTCTAGTTACCTTTAATAAGATACTGACAAAGAAAATTTCACAAGTCTTGCTAGTTAATATTATTAGACTAATTTATATTTCTTATCACTATTATTTATCTGTCTAATATTCCTATTATTATACCAGTGATATTTTGTGCTCAAATTACTGCATAGTTTACTGATGATATGTTAATATTTCTATGAATTTTAAACCACTTGCCTAAAAAGTGGGATAAAACATAAAAATGGAGATTTCAGAAAAGAGATTTCTTGTATAATAAAATAAAATTTTTCTATTATATTCATTTCTGCACTAGTAGCAATATGGTGTTACGATACGAGGCTGGGCCTGTCGGCCTCTCGTCACCGATTGAGGGATTTCAACCTCGATACTCAGAGGGGAAACAGGAAAAA
>JACJUY010000810.1:12400-39377 GCA_014220935.1 Platorchestia sp. MABIK
GCTAATACTACTACTACTACCATCATTAAACTGGCACTGGCATCATGTAGTCAACGACATCACAACGAGGAAATGACTGCCACTCGACAATGAACTTCGAAGAACACACATTAGGGCACAAAATTCACAAGGAATCACAGATATTAGAGCTGTTCACGAAAGGGGATTTTGAAATCCACTTTGACGGTAAAGGGTTAAATTATACTTCAGAGCTGTTAGGGGGGCACTGTTAGGTTACCTCAGCGGTAGCCAAGCTTACGGGACTTGTCTTTCGTGCCCAATTTGTTTAATCCTTGCTCATACCTTCTTCGCCGTTTCTTCTTAATCTTTCCTTCCTCTTCCTTCTTAACTTCCGTTTCTGTGCGCTGAACGTTGTGTGAAAACGCTCCTTGTGCATTGATTCTCCTTTTTTTTTAGAGTCCATGCTAAATGGTCCTTTTTGAGGTCGCCTCTGATGTGGGTAAGTTGTCTTTAAGCTAACTAATGATGATGCTTCAGAGTTGACCAGGGAGCTTTTTTGCACTTGAGCTGATGTTTTGGAGCGAATTTGGCTATTTCTTATAGTTGAGAGTCGTGGCTCAAAGGCTTTACGATGAAAACAATAATCGTGCATATTTTAAAATCTGAGCTCTAACAGAGAATGACAATAATCCTACTTATTTTGATCTATGAGCCAATAAAGAGACAAAGAATTCATTGGCTCCATTCGGTGAGGAAATTTGATGATTCTTTCCGTGTCAGTTTCAGCTAGGAATTCACTGCTCCCATGCTAGAAGTTTTTCTGTGAGCTGCTGGAAATTTTTTCAGTGGTTGAGTGATATTAGTTTGCTATTTTTATAGTATAGAAAGCCTGAATTCCTGTCAACCGACTTTATACTCATATATTTCCGATGCTCTTTATTTTGGTGTTCAATTTGTTAGTGGCTTTAGAATTTTGTTCTGTAGCGTTTATTGATGGTATTTTTTGCAACGCTAAAAACGGGGTTAAAAAAATGCTGCTAGCGCCTTGTGCATACATATAGTAAGAGTAGAAATAATTTTATTGCTAGTAGAAGCCGGAAAAAGACTGAATATCTTGCCCTAATTCAGTAAGCCTTGCTAATATCCGTCACATTCCTGTGCATTATTGAGTTTAGTAGTATTTGGGAGCTTCGGTAACAATCCAAGAATTGACCATCTGAACTGTATTCGATACCATATTTTATTGCATTTATATTATAATATGAATTAATACGACGAATAGTGAACATCTAGGCTCTATTATGCAGAGTTTTAAAACTCTACAGTAGACAGCGGATTTTTTTACTTGCCAAACTTTCAACCCGTTTTTTGCGTTATCATGAAGGTGAATATCTCAAACTTATGGACATGAGGAGTACTTAATGTTATCTAGGTTACAATTGTAAAATAATATTCCAAGATGCTGGAAAACCCCAACCCATGTAACTACATGCAATCGAGAGGAATGCCCTTAAACAAGGGGAACGTCATCTCAGAGGAATGAATTTAGTGATCTCTAAATTCATCGCTCGTGCTTGCGTCCGTCCGAACGTTACGCTTTGAGCTTCAAGTGACATCATAAGTACGGTTGGCCTTCGGGTGACTGTCTTCGCCCGGCCGACAGGTAAGTAGTAAATTGTGTTTAACACTTTGACTGCGACGTGCACTACAGATGGTACACGGAGGTAATTTTCATAATGCTGCTGACCAACCAGTAGTTGCAAACTCAATTTTCTTAAATACTTAATCAAATGAAGGCACGATCCAGTTCATGTTTGGTTTTTTCGTAATAGCTTACTACATTTGACTTTAAATTTGAGTTTGGTGTTGAACTCAGTTTTTAGTTGCCGCGGTCAAAGTGTTAAGTTAGAATAAGCTCTGATATAATCGGTTATGATATAATTGGTTAGGATAGGTTTATATTGTGACGTTAACTTGTAACGGTGAGTTATTGACATAACGATATTATATGCCATGAAATTAGCACAGGACTCGCTAGTTTTGAACAAAACTCATGGGACACAACGCTACGACTTAGAATAACCTATTGAACTCACACAACTTCAATATTCGGACTGCGAATTTTGAGATTGTTGAACTCTGATGCTTTAGCCCATTATTGCGCTATTCACTTCCAAATATAAAACTATCGGCAACAGAACGAACCACTTTAAGCGTGAGAATCATTTGATCATAAATTTCTTGGTATATGTCTAATAGAAAAGTGTATAAGCAGTGCGAACGGGAGTAAATACTACAAAATAACATTTTAACACTATACGTCATATCTACAACAGCAAACGTGAATTTTCTGATATATTGCATGCAGTCCCTATACTGCTCAAGCCGGAGGCATACGGAGAGAGAATTTTGAGGTTTCTTTCTAATGAAGTTGGTGCACATCATCTGGAACACAGGCTTTAAAATTCCTCATTAATCACCCCTTCCTCGGTGACGGTAACCCATTTCAAACACCTGGATTAAGGGAATTGTGACTAACTGCTTTTCCTCAACGGGAAGAAAGACTGGCCACGACGAGGAAGCGCTCTCGCCCATCAGCGGGCCACGGTTACTACAAGTTGCAAATAAACTGTTGCTTGTTCTTAACCAACTGGATTTCAAGTACCATTGAATGGCAGAAAGGGACGGTATGAAACTTGATTCTGAGGCTTTTCAAGTACGCATGAGCGACCTTTTACTACCTTTTTACTACACGATAAATTAGGATCTTGTTAGGTCAAAAAACACAGGGATTGATATCTGCCCCTGGGGTCCAGTTCCCTGAGGCAATGAGTAAAAACATTACTCTGGATAAAAAATTCTGGTTCAAGTTCTGGCCCTCAACCGCAGTTTTTGCTTTAGAGTAAAGCAGCTCTTATAGCGAAATCAGTAACAGAGATAACGGGTGGAAGAAGTTAAAAGAGAAATCCTTCCATTTATTGAGCTTGCACTTCACTCGGCTTTAGATTGGAAAACTGAAAACTATTGAAAACGCGATTGCTGTGATGGTGCAATGGTAGTTCTTTTTGAGCGAATTTTCTTGGTTCTCTGCTGCGGTATCGTATGTTAGGGTTCACACTTTCACAATTTAAATTACGTTCTTCTAAGATTTATTTCAATAAAATATTTGTTATCCACTGCCATCAGCCTTCAATGAGACAAATTATATTGATATAATAACGAAGTTCATTTATTTCATCATTTTTATATTAAATTAATAACGTGATTGAATGATTAATTTCGGTTGTCGTGATCAAAATATTTTTGGTAAGCGTGTCGTGTACAAATACAAAGTCGCATGTTCAAAACAATCGGTTATCCGTGCATGTTCAGTATCGTCAGTATCATTTCCAGATTTCATGTCTTTTCCATCTTTCGCTTTCACTCCTAACCTAAAAATTAAAGAAAAACACGAAAGAGCACTTATTTCACTATTGAAATTGATGAACGCTGTCAACTATATTATAACAGAAGTTCTGTCCAATTTTTGAGTGTGTTTAGGGCACGATTACTTCAATTTAGCTTGTTAATGTGTGCTCATCCATGGTAATTAATAAAATATTTATTCTTTCAAATTGTTTGATAATTATCGTAATTAATAACTATTTTTAGCCTTAAAGTACACTCCAAGTAAAGAGCAAATCAGGCAAATTTTACCGTTTGAATTTCATAAAGGCAATGCTGCAAGCTCAGCAGCAAAAACACTCGAAGACACTTATGGAAATGATGTGAATGAAAAGACCTGCAGTAGATGGTTTTCATGTTTCAAAAAGGATGACTTCAGTCTGAAAGACGAACCGTGAGCAGGATGCTTAAAAAACTCAATTCTGAGCAATTGCAAGCTGCCAGTGATGAAAATCCAACCTGCACTACTAGAGATCTGAGCAAAACCTTTAATGTAAGCCATTTGACCATATATCGGGAAATGAAAAGACTTGGCAAAATCTTAAAGGCTGGGAAATGGGTCCCACACGATTTGTCAGAAATCAACAGGCAACAGCGGGTGACCTGTTGTATTTCACTGCGTTCTCGTGAACTTAAGGCACCTTTTTTAGACCGTATCATCTCTGGCGACGAGAAGTGATTCCTTTACAACAATGTTAAGCGCAAAAGACAGTGGCTAAGTCGTGGTTCAAAGCCAATTCCACAGCCGAGAAGTGGACAGCACCCTGAAAAAATTCTTTTGTGTGTATGATGGGATTTGAAGGGAATTGTTTATTATGAACTAAAGGATGACAATCAAACAATAACATCTGAAGTTTACTGTCAGCAGCTATCTCGTTTAAAAGCAGTTTTACAAGAAAAACGGCCTTCTTTGATCAATCGAAAAGGAGTGATTCTGCCCCATGACAATGCCAGACCCCACACTTTAAGAGCAACCAAAAATCTCATTGAAGAATTTGGCTGGGGAGTCATGCATCACCCACCGTATTCTCTCGATCTTGCTCCAACCGATTTTTATCTTTTCAGGAGCTTACAGAATCATTTAATGGGACAAAGGCTTACTTCAAGAGAAGAGGTCGAAACAAAACTAGTTTCTTTTTTTGAGTCCAAACTGGCTAAATTCTATGAAGAAGGAATCACAAAGCTTATGGCAAGACGGGAAGATGTAATTAATAAAAATGGTGACTATGTTGAAGACTAAATAAATTTATTTTTGACAGGATTTTCACTTTATTTCAAATTAAAAAAATGGACAGAACTTCTGCTATAACCTGATATATCACAAAGCAGAGAAAAGCTTGATTAGGCATGAGAGGAATCATGCAGAACTTATCTTACTTAACTTACCGCTTGAAATAAGAATACGAGGAGGCTGATCAAACATTAATTGAAAATAACAAGTGTAATTTAGGCGAGATGAGTCTTCTGATCTTTTATACTGAGTCACGAAGCCCTAGTTTTCACTGTTGTTAGCTATTTTGAAATGACTTGGATTCATCGCCTGTGACGATGATCATATGACAGGGACACCAATATGTCCTCGCGTGAAGCCAATCTTACCCGTTTTTCTACGTTTGGTTCTCTCTAATCTACAAGGCATTTGTCATTTCACATAAAGGAACAAACGCGTTACGAGAGGTATTGACAGTTAATTAGTGTAAAGACCCACAATCCTATTTATTAATTGAGAAACTACCTATATTTCATCTCTATGAAATGAATAAGATTCTACGTGTTTAAAATTTTAAAGACATGGAAATATATTATTTGAAGTGAAGTGGCGAGGTAACGAGGTGGTAACGAGGTAAGTGGTAACGAGGAGCTCCCGTTGGGTGGAGATGATAAGCATACAACTGGCGCCGGTTTGTGTTGGACTGGCGTAAGCTTGGCGCGGTTATCCGTGGTAGATTGTGCGGAGGATCGTAGAATTACACCAATGCTGGATCGTTTAGACGAAAACATAACCTACGAGTATATATTGCTATCAAATAGCGACTACTTCTTCTGGTAAATGAGAAAAATCTATTATTGTCAATATGTTCCCACATTATACACCTTGAATGATGTAACAGTTTATATAAGTACACACCAATTTATCTGCTACTGTAGCAATTCTACACCTGTGTGAGAAAATTTCCATTTTTGCAATATCAGGCAAAATTAATTTACGTTAAACTCTTGGAATTATGTCAGAGTTACTGCTTTCGGTCGCTAATTACCTTCAATAGACAACTCAAATATTCAGGTAGGCGTAGTCTCAAGGCTCCCTCCGCATCAAAAACCTCACGTCTTCACAGGGCAAGTGGCGGCCCCGAGGCCATGCCCTTCCCGTCAGTTTAACGAGGGGCTTCTGCTCTCACTCTCACTGGCGGTTGCCTGCATTAGCTGTGCTGAGAACGAGTTTCGTTCTTCTGCCCCTGTTTATTAAGACGTTCTCGAGCTGCACAGCTGCGAGCTGGTCACGAGTTTCTGTTCGTTGTTCCAGGTCTTTTGTTCACTTAGTTCGCTAATTGTCATATGCCAACGTTCAAAACTATGTACTCGAAAGTTTTGTACATCTCATTATCAAATGAATGAATAGTTTTTTGGCTCAGGAACTTGAGAAATTGAATATTTGTGAGCATGGTTTTCTATTTATGTTGAGTGATTTCATCGCTTATAAATAGTTACATGATTCTGTTGTTTGAATTTTGTTCTGTTTTTGTGGGATTTCATTTTATGTGATACAAAGGGAAATCAATTAGATTAAACCTACAGGTGAATATTTCAGGGAATAAAAATAATATGACTGCTACGAAAATTGTAATTATTATTCTTTAAACAATTAAAAGTTCCTTTCATAGGATCTTTCTTCCTTAATCGTATTCGAATATCCAGTACTCCGAGAGCAGATATTTTTGCATATATTTTGCCATAAATGTTTGTCAAAAATATTATTTTCGCACTTACCAAGTCATCAGACGGAAGCATGAGATAAAGCTAACTTTTATCAGGGTCCAATTTTTTTTTAGCTGTTTCAGGACAGAATTAGCGTGGGGTGTGAAAACTAATCGCGATAGAGCTCCAAGGCCAAACGTTTATTGGAGAACTGTTCGACGGGAATCTGTTTTCTTGGTGAAATGTTGGTTGAGTTTTGAAAAAGTACATATGCAGGCCACCTTTAAAATAAATTTCATACGTATGAAATTTTGTTTCTCAATTCTGATACCAGTAATAAAATGCGTTTCCACAACTGTTCATTTGTGTATGATTGGGATTTTATTTTTCATTAAAAGTAAGTAACTGATGTCATTGGTGATGGTTCACAAATGAGTAGGTCTTGACCGTCAATTTGTCATGGATTACTGCGAAATTCATGCTAACCCTAAGGATTTGCACACTTATTTTTGAAAATACTTTAACCAAGGCAATGCATATTTGATAATGGAGGCTTTGGCTCAATCGACTGTTACTCTGAATGAACCGATCTCCACCCAGAGCTACTTTTCAGTGTGTATTGATTTTGAGTAAAATTTAAACAATCATCTTAGTCCATATACAAATAAAATATGTGCTCTGATGCTTTTTTGTATTGAATCATTTATTAATGCAAAATTTCTCATGTAGTGTTTCATCGGAACAAATAAACGAGGACGTAGCCTTAAGATGTATAATTTAAAACATGTTATACCCAATCTCAAAATTGGTGCATAAAGTTGTACACTTTGCCTTTAGCTCTACACATTCAGGCTATTTAAAATAAAGGAAACATCAACTTTGTGACAATTAATTTACCACGATGTCAAATGAGTGTAATAATTTGCGTACAGAATGAAGAAAGCGTTAACGTTACCTCAATTTCTATTTTTCGGCGCTTTCAATTTGTATGTTTTATTCACATTATATCGTAGACGCTTCGTAAAATATTGCTATTAGGAAATCATGAGATGAGATAGTGGCAGTGTTGGATCGAGACATGCCAAAATAAACTAGAACTTTTGTAATTGGGATAAGTGTTCGACTAGGGCACCCTGTAAGGGGCCATCTTCAACCGCCAACAACTTTCTCTTAAACTAGAATATCTGCATAACCTGAATTTTACTTCAAGTTTTATTGAACACAAGTTGCATTAGAGTACGATAAATCAACTATATCTCAGTATGTTTCAGTGATTGTTTTATTTTCTTCACCATGCAAAATTTATTTAAGACTTATTACATATACTATTGTCAATGTCCCCTTAATAATGACATCTAATTCAAAACGAAAATAAATAAATGCGACATCTCTTAAAAAATATAAATTTTGGAAAGAAGAGACGTAAGACAAAGGTATAAGTGTTCTAATGGGTGAGTTCAAGGCTCGGAGGACGCCTTTTTTTGGTATCAGGAAACAAAAAGAAAAACTACTGAAAGTTACGCTATTCTTGAACAAAAATAAAATAATTATGTAGTGAATTGTGTAAAATGTGATACTATGTACTACGTGCATACAGAGTATAAAAAAATTAATTGTTTAAATTTAAAAATCAATAATTTTGATTATCATTACTTCCGTCTTTAAACTTGAACACACTGTAACTGGAACATCGCGTGTGTTCCAATTGCAGGAGTTCTGGTGTAGTTAAGAGGTATGAAAAATATTTGAAGGCATCAGGAATACACTTTTTTTCGGCGCTGCACACTGCTAGGTCTTGTACGATTGTGACTTTTTTTTATATCACGGTAATTGGTACAAAATGCCATCAAATAAACGGATTGCTGGAAGGACGAAATGACTGTCAATGTAATAGGAATACCCTAAGTTTCATGGGTCAATATTGATTTTAGGCCTTTCACGGAAAACTAAAAATTCCGTTCCCAAGAATCACTAAAGGAACACATTTAAAAACGTTTTACACGAATGACATTCTGCTCGCTGATGCGTTATTTTCGAGATAAAACAATAATTACGTTCAGATAGGAATAACATTAAATGGCCGGTTGCTTAGTCGCCGCATTGTTGGATCACGCCCACTTTTCTGGCGGGACACGCCCGCTTCTTGGCGGAAAACTAACAGCCTCGGTTTGGGTAAGTTAAGGTAAGCTATTTTAGGTTGATTTATGTTATTTTGGGTTAGTTTATTTAACTAACCTAACATAACCTACCTTACCCTCACCCATCGATACGTTAATACCGTATTACAGCATATTTACGTGTCCGTTTCTTCCCTTTGTATACGACGTTCGAATAACTTCAAAGTTGAAAACTCGAAAATAACGCATCAGCGAGCAGAATGTCATTCGTGGAAAACGTTTTTAAATATGTTACTTTAGTGATTTTTAGGAACGGAATTTTCAATTTCCGTGAAAGGCCTAAAATCAATATTGACCGTGTCATGTTCTGGAAAATTCATGAATGTATGAGGTGGTAGAGAATTTTTTTCTGAAAATTGCTTCGCTTTTTCGATCCACCAAAACTGTTGGAAATAAATTTTCCCGTTTTTTTATTGGGCATGTTTTTTATGCGAGCAATTAATCATTAATGTTCAATTAATAAATACCTCTTGAGGTAAATGAGAGTAATAATCGTGTGTGGCTCAACCTTAAATGGCGCCCTGAACATGATGCATCCAAAATAATAAGGGAAAAACGTGCTCGAAATTCGATTATTATTTTGGCGGAATTCATCTTGAAATTAGAAATCATAAATGGTTTTTCACCCGTATAATTTTAGTTCATCACGGAAGTTTAAATTCGTACAGCTTCTTAATGGCTATGTGAGAATGAGCAGTTTCTCAAGAGACCTTTTGAAGACCTTTCAAAGTTCAAGTTGCAGCATCACTGCGGTGAACAAGTTCTGCTATCGCCGCATGCGTTGCAGATTTGCTTGTTCTGAGTCAACTGAGTGATGTCATTGAACTCGTTTCCGTATATCAAAAGAGGAATGAAAGCTTTTGAGAAAATTTTATAGAGCAGGATGATTACCTCAGCCCGGTCAGCGCCATGTTTTTTGGCTTCTTCCTTATTCAACTCCTGCATACCTTGTTGCGTCGTAGCCCTGTCTGGATTGTTACCGGATGTTGTGGTAGGCTTTCTGTTGGCAGTTAGTGGTGATGTGCGAGACTATGACGTTACTAGTAATGAAATATTTTGCTCGAACTTCAATGTCTTGTTCCTAATTTTTGAAAATTAGGGAATACGCGTATGGTGCAATCATTGACGTAGCTAATTTGCATTGCCTTCTCATTTTACAAGAATTTATAAAGAATATCTGAGCATGTTAGGTACGTTAGAGATTTAAACATTCTCTGGTTTCACGTACGCTACATCATCGTTAATGTTCATTAATATGATTTTTCCTGTTTTAAAACAGCTGATAAAATCAAGTATTATTATGCTTACAGTAACCAACTGCCTCATACATCATGAAACCTTGCTAAACCTTTGAATAGAACTGTGCGTTTCACAGTTCTACTGACTCAAATGTATGCAGTCAGCATTTGCTACACACCACACAGAGACCAATGTCTCATGCGTTCAAGAGGCATTGCTCTTGAGGGACACTATCTACATAATGTCCCAGAGAAAGGTATCCCCATTCAAGGAGCTCATTGTCTCCATTTGTTCTGAAAAGACTTTTATAATTGCCGGTTGAATATTTGATACGTAGCTAGAAACGTTCAGCGCTCATAAAAATTTGAAGATAAAAGATTAGATGCGATGAACGTATGCTAGTTACGAAGAAAATATTTAACAATATAAGCAGTGTTTATAGAATAAATGGGTATATGCACCTTTTTTGGGACGCACTGTTTGATAGCCAGTGGTGAGACACGATGGGGAAGAGCTCGTATGCAAATAGTGACTCTGACCCTTTTGTGAAGAATTTGTTGCGCTTTTTGACTATACGTGTGTTGTGCTGGAAATCAGTGTACTATGTTGTTGAATGTGATAGAGCGCAGTTAGGTGCTGGAAAGCGTATGATTTTTAATTCAATAGTGTGCTAAAACTTTTCACACTTTAACCATTGTTTAGCAATCCCTCGAAATTAGTTCTGGTGCAACAAGTTCCACTAAAACCGAATTGGTTTACTTGTTTACACATCTTGGTTTACACATCTGGGCTGTGTTGCATGAAAAAGTAATGGAGAAAAGACAGACTGTTCAACACCACTCGTCAGATATTTCATCTAAATATAAGTTCCAACGGATGAATGTTCACAGTTATTATTTAGGTAAAAATATAAGTTGCGTGAGATTTCTCTGGATCTGTACGCGAATGATCTATTTATTTAAAAAAAACGTCCGTCCACAAATGAATGTGACACTGCGGTCAAACTTTCTATTGTTTGTTAAAATGTTTTATGAGTTTTGTTTCACTATTGTATTTTCTTTGTCTTTTTTGATGTCAATATTTTATCCGTTGGTTTATTCAGAAAATTAGAGTTCAGAAATGGTTTTTAATATTTTGATTTATTGCTTTTCAGAACACTGAGGATAGATTTTTTATGATCCGAAACGTTTGTTTTTATCATGATTTTCTTAGCTACGTTGGTTTTCCTTTTTATCTATTTATTTTGTTTTGTTTTTAACAATGTTAAAACCATGGCTTACTATTTTGAAAATGGCCTTCTCAATATCTTAAATTTCGAGGTGAGATGTGAATTTTTATTTTTTATTTTCGAAAATCAACATTTTTGCTAGTTTCACATTTGATGTCATCAAGGGACAGAGGCCAGCCGTTAGGAAAAGAAGAGGACAGCCACCATTTCCTTCCAGACCAACTGTAGGAACCAGCATTGCGGAAAATATCCACTTTTAAATTTTATCTTGGTGACTTCTTCGCTAACCTAACTAACTTTGTGGATCAAAAGATTCAAACTAAAAATACTTAAACTTTTACTCTCGATTGAAATTTTATACACATTACGCACTTTTTTTTGAAGAAAATGTCCATTATATGGCACACGTCAACATGTTCATAAACGTTCAACAGGAAAAGACATCCATGGACATCTCTCTTGAGAAAAAATTACCTAAGCTTTAATATTTGGTATGAGCAAGCAGGCTTCCTATAATGAGTATATTTTCAGACAGATAAGAAGGTGTTCAGTACATCCAAAGTCTAGTTCTCATCGCATGGGATCGTAAGACTCGACAGTGTCAGCTGCGGAGGTGGGTGCGTCAAGAAAGTTCACCAGACACCGAGGCTCGTGAGGGACTACGCCAACTGAAGCGTACTGTAAGTAAATACTGTTAGGTTTGCAATAGGACTTTTAAGCAGTTTTTTATAGAGTGATTATAAATAATCTGTGAAATTAATTTGAGATACTGTATTTATTCGTCTCTCGCTCGTTTGTGATGACTTCTGACCTCGATGCATTGAAGGTTGTCGGACCCGCGTAGTTTAAGATTTCCCGTCACACCGAAAGCAAATAGAAGTTATGTAGGGCAGTGAATTAATATGTATACCTCTGAGTATCTCAGCGTTTTTGTAAATATTTGAACTTCTTTTCGCGTTCTGTTGTAAGAATTATCTTTACCACAAACTTCATTCTCTTCACACGTTTACCGCCATGAGAGCCACCGGCGAAACAAGGAGGGAATTTTCATGATGCTGCTGACCGGTAGTCACAAACTCAATTCTCATAGAAACTTGATCAAAGCTAAAGAAAAGGCACCTTTCAATTAATCTTAGCCATTTTAAAAACTGCTTACTACAATTGACTTAAAATTTGAGCTGAACATTGAACTTCAGTTTAACCCTTGGAGATAAACTTGTTGAGAAAACCTTGTATTCAAATGAACGTGTGTTAGAGCTAGAATGGATATAATTCATCAGTTAAAGCAATTGACACATCATATCGCGAAGGTTCGTTTCAGTCAACTGCGCTGCGTTAAAAAATATCTTTAGAGGTGAAAGTGGATTAAGGTTGAACCACGTTTTATTGCGCCTGCAACTGAAGCCGTGGCTTCGGTCGCAGCATTTCTCGCGAAAAGATTCACGCCGAGCGCGCGTCTGCGGAGCGCTCAGTGGGAGGTCCCAGAATGCCCCTCGTTCCGCTGCCGACAGAAGCACGTTTTTGCCGTTCAATATAATCGTTTTTGCCCACTTTCCCTGAGGTTTTTTTACTCTCAGGCAATTGTTAATGGGACTTGCTACGCAAGAATAATCTAATAGATTCGTACGCGGTTATTCGCTTTCTTCAGTAAAAATTAAACTCGTATTGCTGGCAAGAACAATAGGCTCGTTGGTTAGCAGAAAGAACAACTTGAATACAAATTGAGGAAGCTACAGCCCATTCATCGCAAAATGAATGTAATACTAAGCGAATAAAAATGACTACAAGTTAGTGAGGGCTTGGAACAATGTAGGTTTTTTTCAGAAGAAAATTTAAGCGGCAGAGATCTTCACTATTCCCTATACAGTTTTAAGACTGTGGAAGTAATGCATGCTTAAGTGAAAATTGCTCGCCTAACTAGCTGAATTTTAGACTTCGCGAGGGACCGTTGAGATCGCAGTAAATGCTTACGAGTTTGAAGAACAATTTCATCTGAAAAAGTTGAAATATTGTGCAGCCTATTTCATGTAATGCGTTAAATTCTCTTACAAAAAAGGAGCAAACATTAGTTATTTTTTTACAAATCATTACAGTTACAATTGCATTTCACTTTTAATTATAACAGTAGAAGTTGCACGTGTTACGTTACAGTTTTAAGTTTGGTTTATCTACCCCATACTATGGGATACTATGGGGGCTGGCGAAGTGGGGAGACTGTTCAGTTTACTCAATTTTAGATAAGCTGTTGCCATCTGTCTTTCGTGCCCAATTTACTTCCTTCAGTTTCAAGCCTTCTTTGCTATCATTGCTTTGTGTTTCCTTCTTTCCCCCTAACTTGCTGTTTCAATGCTTAGGGTATCCTGTGTGGGAACACACCTTGTATGTAAATTCCCTGTTTTCTACAGTGCATACTAAACAGTCCCTTCTCTTCGCTCTCTTGATATCTGCTTCGTTGAGACTAGGGAGCCTTAAATTAAATAGTATAATAATGAAGATAATAACGAGTTGTGCATGTTCATATTTTGTGAGGCTTCTATACCCATGTAGGCGCTTTCAGCAATTTCTTAAGCTCTGAGTCGTGACTCAACACGTTAACTGCGCAGGTTAAACTGAAGTTCAATATTCAACTTTAATTAGAGCTAATTTTACGTATCAATTTTGAATATAACGAATATTAAATAAATCATGCCTTCCGAAAAAATTACTCGTCATTGAATGGAAATGAATAAATGAAGCGATATGCGTCAGGGCACATGGCGAGAGACCGCTTTACGCACATCTGCGTCATGCGGCAGCGAACGTCCTAAATGTGATGGTGGCAGCAGAACTAGCTGTCGCGTACAACATCGTTGTGAACTACTGGTACACAAATTGCGGCTGGGAGTTCTTAAATGTAAACATCGCATCTTCGTAATGTGCTCTAAGAATTCAATCTGCAATGTTGAATCATTATACTTATGCAACTTCTGGTAGTAATTAGTTTCATCAAGTGCTGTCTGAACTTTCTAACTTTCCATGCGAAATTAGTCGAAAGAAGTAACGGATGTCGCATGATGGTTGGGCGTTGGTCTGACGGAAGGAAGCAATTCTCTTGAACGACACAGGGCAGCAGCGGGCACCGAGTTGTGCAACACGCGTGGTGCCGGTGAGAGATAACGCACCTGAGCGCGTTGCGCAAGCATAATTTATTAGTGGTGGGAGTTTGCGTGAACTTTTCCTCGTTTCTAATTTAGTGTCAATAAGTATGAAATCCAGGAAAATTATTGTTGCCTTAATCATATCTTTAAAATTTAGGATTGTTTAGGAATTTTATTCAATAACTTCATTCACATCAATCGCTCTCTCTTGCTTTCCTCGCCACAGTCCTGATGAAACCATGCAATAAAACCTTAGTTATTTGCCTAACGTGAAAGCTAGCAAGTTTTTTATGTTTTGTCTCACAGGTGTGCTTCATTTATCCTTACGATTATTATGATTGATTATGACTGATTATTCCAACTCAATTCATCGTTAATTGAAGTAATGAATCTTTATGTATTAACGAACAATGACAACAGGTACAATTAATTTTTCAGTCTGCTAGTCGATTACCTGCTATTAACGATGTACGTAATAAGAACGAAAAAGAGTGGTAGTGCAGTGCCAGGTTGGATAGGTTATTTCAACGCAAATATTTGAACAAATAACGATGTGAGATGTTTCCATTGTCTCTAGAATTTTGAATTTACAGCTTATTAATTATACCACTTTAGCGTAGGCTTTCATTTTTAGGCTTAGCGTTGTTTATCTATTCAGCATTTGAACACTCACTTGTAGCATCTAAATTGGTTATGTTCGTTGCAAGCTACATTTAAGGCATTTACCTACAATCGCGTTTACAAACGCATGGCAGTGAAGTTACATCTCAAAACGCCATGAACTGAATATTGGCGTCAAATGTTTTCCATTGTATATTTTCCTATTTTCAACTGAGACGTTTGTGTTTGAATATAATGCGCTCTTTAGGCTGCAACGGAATTAATTACGGATAATTTATTGGTCCCAAAGGTGTACGACAACCGTTTCTCAACGACTCTAAGTTATATTGAGCCGATTATGCGGCGATCTCCAGATTCTGAGAACGTCACGAGCAGTTAACTTCTCTATTTAGAGCGGGTGTTGAGGATCAGGCTGCTTATGCGCGTGTATCGATGTCACTTCTACGCAGCACCTGCATGCTTCGCTTGCTGGTCGCGTGAATTGTTAGTGGTTACCTTTTCACTGTGTTCAGGAATGCTTAGAGAGTTTGAAAGGAGAGCCAAAGCAACTGAATGGATCGCGATACAAACAAAGGCTTAGGATTGCGTTAACGAGTAACTGAAAGGATCATGGTAAAAACTATGGCGTATGAATGCAAATAAAATCCATCTCCATTGTCCTTGGAATACTAGTTTTGGTCATAAGAAAATTATTACAAAATTAAAATAGTAGAATGTCCGCCCGTAAAATATTTGTCGTGTAAAAACGGTAACAAAATTAAGAACTCAAATTTTAACAAACAATTGAGGGTTTCACCGTCGAGTCACATAAGTTTATTGTTGGGCTTTTTTTTACATGCATTGATTCAAAAAGAAGGTAAACGGGTGAATGTGAGCTGGATTCAAGATTTCAACATTTACGATTTTGACGTACGCATGAGTTTAAAACCACGTTCCCAAATGGATAAGTTGGGTGGTTTGGAAAGATGAGTATTGCCTGTGCGAAAGGAGAGTTCTCTGTGCTGTGCACACCTCACGAGTATTTATTGGAGTGCAGTACTGCCAGTGTAGGACTGCCTGCAGCGATCGATATAAAAATAGTGATACGATATAAAATAGTGGAGCCCAACATCTCATCTGAAGTTTCTCTGCGAGTAACGCAAAAAAAAATAATCTTCTACTTATAAATTAGATATGGATATTTATTTGTGGATAAAACGTAACTATCGATAATACGTCAAAATTTTATATTATTTGTGCAGGTTCCTATAGATGAAAAGTGAAATTTTAGCTCAGACTGGGTGGACTAAGAATTTTTGTGTTTCGCAGTGAACTTATTTATTAAAACAGTTCCGTTTTCTGTGGGAAAATAGTGTTCGGGTCATCATTATCCCAATATAATTAATAATTTATTTCTGAGTGGTACTAATTTAAATATGGAAATGTTTTGCTTACAAATCGTAATTATAAGTAAAAGAGTAAAGTAAATTATTTTATGTTGATCATAATACCTTATCAAAGTGAGCTAATAAAAGAAAAAGCATTTCGCCCCTGTGGTCATGGTCAATTTTTGGAAAAGACAAAAAATTACTGTCGACATTTGAGGTAAAATATACCCAACTATACGAACAAAATATCGCTAAAAATACACAACGTGAAGAGGCCACTCGGTAATACGCTACGTGAAGTGCAGAGCTAATACTCATTGCCAGTCATTTAAAATAGGCTTAACTTTTAAATAGTTGGACGATTTTGTATCATAGAATCGATGTTGATTTTGAGTGATAATCTGATTTTAAATGACTGGCTATCAGTGTTCTCCCTGTAATTATAGTGTAGAGCCGTTTGTTTTTTATTCCCATTATGTATTATGTTTTTACATATTGTTTGCATATGTACGTATTTTTATTCACACTGGAATTGGCATCTACAAATAAGATGAAGGTGAAATTTCTACAGCTCGTTGAACTAATTTTTCTATTTTTGAAATTTTACATGTAGTAAAAGTTTTGTTAAATACTTTCCACCTATCCCATGAAAGTTACGTTTCGATAAACATACGTAGTAACTTAATTTGATATTTTTGAAATCTTAGCTTTGAAAAAAAATTCTCAAGGCTTACATGAAATTTGGAAGTGATTTTAATTTCCAAACACGAGTGTTTAAATACTGAAGAGACTGTTCAGATCATGTTGAAATGGATTGAAATTTTGTTGTAATATCCCTCTTCAATATTCCTAGTAGGTTAATTTGGTTTGTCTATCATATACTATGGGAACTGGCTCTCCCAAGGAATATACTGTTAGTTTACCTTAGCTATAAAATAGGCCTTTGGGCCATTCTGTCTGTTGAGTCCAATTTAATTCTTTCAGTTTTGATACTGTCATCGCTATTTCTTCACTATTTTTTCATCCTTTTCCTTCTCAACTGACTGTTTTTATGCGCATGGTTGCTGGTGTGGGAAAGCACTTTGTGCTTATATGCCACATTTTTCATAGTCCATAGTGAATGATTTCGTTTCTTTCTTAAATGAAAATAACTTTGCATCTAAACTAACTAGTATACTACTACTCATCAACAGGACAAGCGTGAAATTACCTGACCATGTATTGAAAAATTCTCTTCGAAGTCGTTCACGAACTATTAGCCCCAATTTGGGAAAAAGTAGATCCTATTATCAATCCCTTATACATAGAAGGTATTTATACTTTTCGCAGCGTATTTTTAAATGATAGAACCGTTGGCGCTCTATTGGTAGCGAGAAATCTCTTGGTGCCCTAGAACAATCACCCGTGTTTATACGGATACTGATGTTTGTACGGTTTTCTGGGGTAATGTTTAGTATAACCTGAATATTGAATCGATTACTCAATTTCCATCTTCATTTACGTCATTAATTTGGTGGTAATAAGGTAACTGCTGTACGTTAACTAACGCATTCTTCCGCATTGCCTAGAAATTAAGAAATTTTTTGTATAAATTCGAGAAATTTTACGGCGATTAAGATCCAAATTGAACATTTTCAGGACTCTAAATTTTAAGCAACAATTGTCTTCACAAGAGAGTGGAAAATTAGTTAACTACCCAAGACTTTTCCTACGGTTGAACGCTCTCGCGAATTGTGAAACGTACACCAGACACTTCTGTGAGTCGCTGGCGCAGTTTCGGCAGGCTGGGAAACCGCAGACAGTTTTGTGGTGAAGCCTGAGTGGCGCCCAGCCAACGACGGGGTGAGCATTAACGTCTCCGTGAAAAGAAGATCCGCGTTTTAGGAGTCCGTAAGATACTGACGCTGTTGAGCAGTCACGATCTGCTGAAGCAAACAAAAGAATGCAGGTGTGAGAACGGAATCGCCGGGTGTCCTTGGTGATGGCCTCTGCAATGCGCATAAAAATAATGATAATAGGGGTTTAAATTTGTTTCACGAGAAAAAACTGTTTGGTACATGCTAATTAACTGTGAACTATATTAGAATTTATAGCGCCAAAGTAGTTGGAATTCCGTTCTAAGTAACTTGAGAAATGTTAAATTCGCCGTATTTACTGTGGATATTAACAAATGGGATTAAAGCGATTGTATTTTTCTAATAATCTAAATGCCGCAAAGTTAAGTAGGAGTGGTGGAGAAGACATGAACTCAGAATTGTATTCATTTAATGTAAAAAGATAATTAGTGAATGGAAATGTAATTGCAAGGCTTACTATAAGCAGTTCATGGTACAGATCAAGTAATTGGAAATCCATTTTCTTTTTTGTGAGCTGACCAAATTTGTTTATTTTTCCCATGGCATTTTATTTACCTTACAATGAGAAAGCAAGTGTGAAATTTAGAATGGAGTTATTTCACTGGAGCAGCAAATAAATTCTTTTCGAAATTAAAGGAATAAATTTCATTCAAGCAAAAAGTTTAGCCAGCCGTTAGGGGACCAACTTATCGACTCTCCCTAAGATCTAATAAAATCGCTTAATGGATGGATCTTGTCAATGCTAATTTTCAAACTCGTTAAATGGATTACTGCCATTTGAGGTTTTCGAGGCGGTGTTCCGTCCATTACGTTTTCTCAATTAACCTCTTTGCTGCCAGTATCGCTTCATTAGCATGCACGGGACGTCGCTTAGAAACGTTCACAAATTTTATGACACATCAAATCGTTGGACTCACGCCGACCTGCCAGATACGTAACGAAGTCTTGGAAGGCAAACCGGGTGTATTTTTTCTCTATGATTTTAGTCGGATTTTTTAGTTTTAAAAACATTCAAGCTCTAAAATTATCATGTATTGATGGCAAAAGTATCACTGAAGTTTTCAAGGTTGACACTGATAACAAGTTTCTATCCAAGGATAAGAAAAGTGGCTTTTAGTTCATAAATACCCTTAACATTTTTGAGTTGTGAGATGCGGTTTAGAATATTAAATCTTTGAAAACAAAGCAGCTTACAACGATCGATTTTAATAGAGGAACTAGCAATCTGAATGTAACTTCATAAATTCAGTAGTATTTATGTATTTGTATATTACATTACGAGAAGAATAGTGTATTGGTTCTGTAGTAATCGTGCATTATGGTAGATGAAATAGGCTGATTTCTAGGTAATCTCACTTATAGGATAAAATGAAAACTAACGTAGCTAAGAATATGATAAAACAAACGTTTCAGATTAGAAAAAATTCACCTTCAGGGCTCTGGGAAAAATCAGTTTCAAAATTTCTTTAACTAATTCTTCTGAATAAAACGAAAATAAATCATTGACATTAAAATGATCATAGTAAAACATAACACGAAATCGATAAAAAATATAAAAAAACAGTGGAATGCTTTACCACTGAATGGCATTGATTTATTAACGGACGGATTTTAAAAAAGGATCGATTTTGAAATGCGGTGGTCAGACGAATTTGGTGCTGAATCCAAAATTTTGAAATTATGGTTTTTAAAAATGTGTTCTTTATTTAAACATTGTCTCTTATATACCTCTTATTATTGATCTCTCGTTTATCGTTGTATTATAGATATCTTGTATATTACGTTGATGAAAAGCATGTTATCTCCGTGTCTAATATTTTCACTTCTGTTGTGCGTTCGAGTACATCGCAGTGCGTACCAATTTTGGCGTAACCCTCTCAGCAATGAGCTGTACATCAACAGAAATGAGCTGTGACACTCAAAAACTCTATTTTATAAATTGAATGATCTTTACAAGCAGCAGCCATCTTTCATTGGAGAGCAGCGTTATTCTGAATAATTTGTACTGAAAATTATTACTCAATAAGACGTTTACATATTCAACTGCTTTAGTTTAGCATACGTAAAAGAAGCAATCAAATGTGTAAAAATTTCATTCCAAGTTTCATCTCACACTCGAAATGACGTAATACGTTGACGGGGAACTTTTGTTTCGGATTTACATATATTATAGTTTTAAACATGAATAACGTTGTACACTAGAACCCACTATTATAGTGTTGGATACCTAGAGCATTTTCAAATCGCCCTTCTAAATTATGAGTTTTAAAATAATTCAAACTAAAGTTTACAAATTTTTACTTACGGACATACCCAACTCAGTTGGAATAAAATATCTATTTGAATCAATCTCTTGGATACAAAAGGGCTAGAAAATTTTATTTTACTAATGCTTATAAAGGTTATAACGCGCGTTTATGTGCTAAAGTTCTTCACGAGTTGAATAAAATTGTTTTAACACCCACAGGCCACAGGCCAATTATTGTTAGTTAACGGTTATATATTTAAATATTTCCCAAATCGCACCACAAAAGCTGTACTGTTCAAAAGTGGACCAGTCAGTTTGCGAAAGAAAACACAAACTTTCGCTGTTGTGGCTGCCGTGTGTGCGAGTGTGCAAGTAAAGAAGTGCGAAACGCCACATTTTGCCTCAGCTGTCAGAATAAAAACGTCAACCTGAATCCATGCGAGGGACTCTTCGATCGGTTTTGGTTTGGGGTCGATTTTGGCCATCACTTATCAACGGAAACATCTTTTTTACGGTTGTGATACATTGTGTCTCAGGAGTTATAGACCAGCACTAGTGGACGGTATGAACTTTTGGTCTGATGGCTTGAAATTTTTCAAGAATTTATTAACCCAGTTCGTGAAAAGATGTAGCTTAAATTACACATTAAATTTCAGAATTTTACTTTACATGCTTCTCTTGATTGCGATTGGTTAATTGGAAATGGAAAAGATGAAGTAAAGTTATATAAAATATTGATGGTTTTGACGTCGTGGTTTAAATCTTGAAATCTTTCGATGAAGTATCTATTATTTTTTAGGACTCTATGTTAAATCATACAAATTTAAAATTCGTTATTACCTGTATGCTCGAAGTCTTTTAACTTCCTATTTCCGTTTTAGTGGGAATGAGTGCGATGATATCACGGTCTAACTACTAACGGGATTTAGAAAGATACGGAAAAAATAGCAAAATGCTCGTACAGTGGAAAAACAGTTAACGGTTCACAAAAAAAGTTGAAACGTTCTGGTTGAAACTATGCAGTTCCAAAAATGGCTCACAAAAACATTTACGTCTTCTTTGTACAACACAAAGCCGCCACCATTGGACACCATTTCAGAAGCTAAACGCTTCTATGACACCACCAAAGATCGCTCTGAATGTCTGACGTCACATCCATAAGGCTGAAGGTTAATTTATAGCTTCTTTTGTGGAGGTAACGGAGCAGCAGCAGCAGCCCGTCAGTCCTGATCACCGTAGCGGCAAATTTGAACATCAGAGTCGGCACCTCGTTTGTGGAGATTTCAATGCGGCTTTGTGGAACCTTTGAGGTGGTCTCAATGTACGGACTACCCTGCGCTGGTCTTTCAGCCCTCATGATTGTTGTATGAACGTGCCTTCTTTGTAATTGATTTCGAATAGTTGGTAGCGAAATAAATTGCTTATGCCTTGGTATTTATTTGTAAGGGCTCTCTTCTCGAAATTGACGGCAAGGACTGATTTCCTTTCGATAAAATTACGTGTTCGGCTGATTTAGACTAGAGAAAAACAACAATGCATTAAGTGTCATGCATCATGGAAAAATACGCTACGACTATGTTATATAAAAAACTGATTTGCTAATTTCTTTCTTTTCTTCAAGTATTTAGTTCTCTAATGACACTATAATGAAATTCTAAGAACACTGAAAAATTTAAATGTCAAGTTAATTATTGTTGTTTTGAAAGCTTGATAGGCTAAGTATTAGAAAAAATTGCCCAATTAAGGATCTGTCTGTAGCGTTTACTTATCGGCGTGCGGGATAATCATTCAATAAATTTTGCTAGAGAAACATCCTTTCGAAAGCTGTACATAAATGACACTCTAAATGAATTTTTATTTTATTGAACAAAACGGAGTCGAAAACATGCGTCGCTCACGTGTAGCATTCTTCTTAAAAGTAAATAAAATTAGTCTACTCATAATTTCAAGATTATGAAAATCAGTCGATTTCTATGAAATAAAAATAAGCTCGCAAAGCTCGATGCAGTTCAATATTACCTGTTGGAAGAGTCAGGAACTTTTGGGACTTCCTTTATTCTTTTTCTTTCAGTAAGATTATAGTTGCCAGTCTCGAGCATAAAAGTAATTTTGCTCACTCAAAAACCTTCGAAATAGGAAAAGATATTTTTGTCTTCCGGAAAGCAGCAGAGCATTCTATCGTCTCACACGGAGTATCAGGTATCTTTTAGATCGTCATCGACGCCCGGCTGTTGAAGAATAGGGTGCTTTGAATTTTCTTTGAATGACGCTGGTCTGGGAATATGATCGATATAGAACGGAGGCAGTGTAGCATTCTTCCTGTTCTCTCAAAGCCCTGCATTCGCCCAGCCAAACGCTATTCAATATGCGGTGCGCTCACATGTGAAGGTTGATAGTAATTGGCTTTGATGTACTAAGCTTTTATGTTCTGTATTTTTTACTGAAAGAAAGTGACCAGTTAATGTAAAATATTTTCAAACATGAAACTTTATACTCTGAGTTTTAGGGTTGATAATATTTTATTGGTTCGCGCTTAGCTCGTGATAGTAATGCAAATTTATCTGCAGATTACCGGAGGCATGGATTTTTATTACTTTCTGCAGTAAATACGGGTGTGAATGAGATTAAATGTTGTAACAGTTCGGGACTAAACGTCTTTTCGCGTGACATTTTTAGTTCAATACATTTTTCGAATGCTGAAATACTCAAGTATGTAGTATTCGATGATTATCGTTTCAAATTTAACTGTGCTGAATTATATCCTTAAAAAAGGTTTTAAGGAGTTAAAATATTTCTGTTCTGCATTATTAGCGTCTTGTAAAATCAGCGAGTAAAACATTTTTCTATTATTATTTAGGTTATTTATTACTTTTCTAAAGGTGTATTACTCAAGCACAACGACAGCGTAATTACTTCAGCAGTTCGATGGTTGTGTCCCTATTTGAATATTCTTGCGTGTAAAATAAATTGAAGTAGCATGCGAACAACAGCATTAACGTAAATAGTGTGGATAACAAAATAACGTCGAGAACACATAAATGAAATCATGGATTCCAAATCTTTTATCGTGGTTGCCAATGTGATATGGGAGCCAAATATTGTTTCATGTGTGTAAAAATGATATCGTGGGTATAAAAATGATTTAGTGAATACTAAAATAAAATCAAAGACACCGAACTGAAATCCAGGATGCTAAAAGTATATTATGGACGCAAAAATAAAATAGTGCATACCGCAATGATATTAAGGAAAGAAAAAGGGATATCTTGAATACTACAACCGTACCGCATATGCCAAAACCAAACAATGTTAATTATTTCCGTACCATCTGGTAGAAGAAGGTTTGAGTATCCATCATAATATTACCCAATTTATATTCTAGATCTATTTCAATTACACAGCAATAACTAGCCAAAATTTGGCTGCCTGTATACCAGATCTATAAATTTTTACAATCATTTAAAAAACTCAGCTATTTACCTCAGTGTGTGCGCGGCAACGCGAGAGTATTTACGAGGACGATAAGCGGTATGGCAACATCGCTCGCGGTCACGGCGAAGTAGATACTCGTGCGATAAGTCCTGCTCTAATTGTGTGCAGCGGCGTGGGAACGGTCGCTGTCTCCGCCTTCAATGCGTCCGCGCCTCGTGATGCAAAAGGCACCAGCGATGCCTGGTCGCATGCCTTATTCAAAGAAATCATGACCTACGGCTGTGTTTTTTGAACCTACATTCTCCACGTTGAACGCGTATTGCGATGTAATTGATGTCTGGAATCATGCCCTGCAATTTGACACCGGTTTTTGCGAGGTGTGTTATGCTCTTGTTGGGCTGTAATCATTATCAAGAATATATTTGCTCAGCACGCTAAACTTAAGGTGACCCTGTATAGACTATTATCTCGCGCCGTTGTTTACATGAATATTCGAGTGTAGAATCCAAATTTAAGCGTCTGCTTTCAAAGGTGTGTCATATTTTGTTGTTTGCTTTTTAAATATCAGATTTATATATTCATCGGGAATTTACCTCATACACTTCATCATCGCATACACTTCAAAAGTTTCTACAGTGTAGAGTTGCTCAAAGCCTCATATTGGAAAGTGAAAATTTTTCGTCCAGTGTGGGTTGGAATAAATCAATTTGTGAATGAGAGGAAAAGGTGTACGTAACGAAATGAGGATTTTTCCTTCACTTCTGAACTGTTTGACTTGCGTGATAAGGTTTAAAACATGCTGACGTCGCAAATAAAAGACGTGAACACAGAACGTTTAAAATTCGTAAGTACTTTGCGTAATAAGCTGAGAAAAACTGACTCCTCAGGTATACAGCACATTTCTCACTTCCTTGTGCTTGCAATAGGTTAGCAGGGAAGGAGATCTGCAATCTCAGCTCTCGTAAAGTTCGGAGATCGCAACCTGAAGCTGCCAGACGTTGTGTTTTACGACACGTAAAAGGGTGTCACAACTCGGACCATCTTAGGAATGTGAGTGCGTGAGAAGGTCGTGACGGCAAGTTAGTGTAGCTCAAAAGACAATGCATGAAATTTACGCCCCCTTCTGGATCTGGAACGTTAAGAAAATGTGGGCAAATTTTGGAGTATTAATCATGTTTAAGAAACAATTGTGTAATATCACACAAAGTTAATTGATTTGTGTCGGTTTTTTACTTTGGTTGTGAAGATCAATAAAAATAAATTTTTAGGGAAGCTGAAACAAAATGAGAAAAAATTTGAGAAATTTAAATTTTATTGGCGTTAGATAGATGATTCAAAACTGAGAAGGCATTGAAAGTATAATTAAACTGCAAAGTATGTAAACATCAGAGAACTCTAGAAGTTCAATCGTTTTTAAATCCCGTTCACTACGATTATTCAGAGGCATTTAACCACAGCAAAATTTCAATTATAGCGCAGTGACCTCAGCAGGTAAGCGTTAATTCGCACCTTGTGAAGAAATCAGTGCCCCAGCAGTGACATGTCCTTGTTGCTCTGTAGATCCATTTTCTGACACGCCTTTCTCCCCTTTGTGAGCACCCTTATCTGTTCCTCTGGAGCCTTGCTTCTCGTGTGAATACCTGCCTCCTGTCAGAGCGTTATGCCTTGTCTGATGAAAGACATAATCAATGTGTCATGACAAGCATTACTTGATCTACGAGCGTTAGAAACAAAAATGAGCCCATTTGGTTGAAATTTCAATTTGTTAGATTTTAAATTTCATTTCGATGCTTTCTTCAGTTGAAATTTCTACTTATGGCGCGTGCGAGTATCGTTGCGCTGATCGCTAGGTACCGTCACCATGCAGAGTTACGCTGTTCTGCATTTCACAACAAAGCTTGGAAGAAATCATTCTTTCCTCACTTCTGGAAGCGTAAACATGCCGCCACAGAATTGAATTCACCTTGGTGTCATGATTTGCTTCGCAAGGCAACACAATCTAGGACTTGGTCGTGCTGTCTCCTGCAATTCTAATTTCCGGTCGAGTTTTGGAGGACGTATTTGTGGTCGTTTTGTGAACGTGTCCACCAAGTCGGTCACGAGCTCTGAAGTCGTAATTGCCTCGCGCAAGGCGTCATCGGCGGCAATTGGAGGCCTTGCGTGCACTGCGCGCTCACCTGTACGCTACAACGTTGCCTAGGGCTGGCTAGTTCCGTCGGAAAAACTCATCGTGCGCCGACAAATCAATGTAGCACGATGGAATTCTAGGTTCACTACTGAATGCGGTTGGAAGGTTGTTTCAATTCTTAATTGCGTGATATTTCAGGAAACTAATACCGCAAACAAACGGCCGGAAAACTTTCGGTGACAGCATTCCGGCATGAAGAAGATTGAGGTGCGAGGTTGGTGCAAGGTAGAGTCACAACTTCCCAGGAATCGTAGAGGCAAAACTTTTTGATGAGGTAGGTAAGCATTTTTCAGTTTTAAATATACGTTTATAAGACTTACATAACATAAGCAAGGTTATTATTTGTGTAAGAAATAGGATGCGTGTATGAATTAACGTTTTAGTTGAAAACCCGATAGTTGAGCTCACTGAAGTAGCGATTTTTATGTTCAGAAAGGTCTTTCATTGGAAAAAAGGGATGATGTGTTGAGTGGGTGTTTTCAAAACCAAATCTCAGGGTGAAAATCTGATAAAAAATTTGTTCGAAGATTTGCGTTCCGAGCTGATTTTATGTGTCCCTAGTCAACAGATTTTCGGCCGACTTTGCGCGATGTTCTTGCAAGAATTTTAGACGGGAAAATTGAGACTTGCAGTGTAACGACTTTCCATCAAGTGACGTCATTTCTCGTGAGCTCTGAAAACTCCACTATCTCTGCTACTCGTTATTGTGTTCGCTAAGTGTCATTTTAAATCAACCCTGCTGAATTTTTCACTGCTATCCTGAGAGACGTTCCGATCTCCTCACACCCCAGAGCAAGCAACGCGGCCGCTCCAGTTGAGCTACAAACCTGCCCACAAATGGGTCACGAGCTCTGCGATGACCACGATAAAGAAACCTTGCCAAATTCTGCTTAAAGCGATGACGTACTGAGCAGAGAATGAATGGAAGTTTCCCATATTATTGAGAACTGCCGTTCAACGCTTACACCTGGTGCAATAATTATTAAACAATGTGAGAATTGAGATGGAAGTGCCGAAATATCCGGTCGAGCTCGTTCCGGAAGAAAGGCCGATTTAATTCCTTAGGATTAAGAGATGTTATGATTATGCTCACAAAAAGGAAGAATGACTGAATGTGTACTTCTTGCAGGAATTTAAGAAAATAAAACAATCATGAGCAGGCA
>JACJUY010000810.1:40719-70967 GCA_014220935.1 Platorchestia sp. MABIK
AACACATCAAAAGAAACAATCGACCAAATTCTGAAAAGAACATTCCAGTGAAGAACGATTGAAAAATTAACCTAATGATTGACAGTATACGCTCTTCTACGTTGTGGAGAATACTACTCGTATTTACTCATTTTTTATGTCGGACAATCAAAATGATGGCTTTCATATGGTAAATTTCAATTTAAAGCTATATCGAACAGGTGATTTTAAAGTTAGTTGTTCCTCGATTCGATGGCAACGCATTTTAATGTGAGATAGCATGAAATTCATCAACTGTTACGATGCTATGCTATGCACTTAAATTTCAATAGAACCAGAAATAAAGGAAATTAAGTAAAACTTTACACTGTTTCATCGTACAGGTGGGGGATGGGCCACGGGGAAAAATAACTGAAATTTCAAAACTCTTGATTATAATTCGTCAGCGTAAAAATATAGTTCATTGTCTTCAATAAATTTCACTTAAACATTCCCGCTTCTCGTTACCATTAACCGTGGCATTGAAAAAATACTGAAAGAGCACGGCTCACATTTTTCAGAGTTCTGCATTTAGAGACCAGAAGCATAAGAATTTAAGTACGGTTTCATCACTATCGTGCGTAAGCTATATTTTTGTGCCTATCTTAACCAAACAGCTTTATAAATCCAATTTTCTCATGTTGGAACATCAGAGTTGCAGGCGTCCCACTAAGTGCACAAGATCACATCAATCGCCGGGCCGAACATGAGGAGTAGCTGTCGAGTTACCGCAATCCCTCGTCAATCATGGCTTTGCGGGTGCCAGAAATATCGTGTCGTGAGTCTGCAAACGGTAGCCATTTTTCACTTTCGGTAGTTTTTTGTAAATTGTTTCGCAGTGTATGAAGCGTTATTCTGAGGCCCTGCACGCTGAAGGTAAAATAATTTGGATGTCACGCTAAAATTGAAATGATTTGGTTGCATAGTAGCCGTTCATGCATGTTGAAGCATATTTAGAGGTTGGCTGCTGCGAGAAAATATTTCTTTTGACTGCTAATAGATGCATTCGGATTGCATTTAAAAAAAATCCAACATTGTTTAAAATTTTGGTTGTGGAAACGTGAAAATTCTGATTTAACATTCTGCCTCCAATTTATAAACGTGTTCGAGTGGTCTGATAAAAAGGCGCGTGCGCTGTATGTAGATATGAAAACTGTGTAGTCGGATGATGAGCCCAAAAAAAGATTTAAGATCTATCGGCACTAAAAGAGAATTAATGTGCGTAAATGTTATCAAAATACCTTTAGTAATTACGTATAGAATGGGCAAGACTTTTTTAATCGTATGTCAGCATTTCCAGAGGCATGCTCTCGTTTATCATTAATACTTTTCAGTACGAGTTCAGTACCCTAAATGGAGTAAAACTATCGTGTCAATAGGTATTAGCGCACTCTGAGGAAGATGTGCAGTCCCTAGCTGAAGGCTAGGTAGGCTTTTATTTTGTTAAATTGAAGTATTTTTTTTTTTGTTTTGTTTATTTTTTCCATTCAGTGCTGTCATTTTTCAGCCCTTCTAACTTCTTTCTTCAATTTTCATCGTTTTTCGTGAACTTTTTTCTGGCTTACTGTTTCCATGCGCAGGGTGAGGTGATTTCCCTCACCCTGTGATTTCCCGTTTCTGTAATTCCATACTAAATAGTGCCTTAATCCCTCCTTCCTCTCTTGGGAACAACTTTGCTGGGGTTAGGGAGGCTATCTATAATCGATCCTAGCTTATCTTATTATTTAATCTATCTAAGTATTGCTGCGATTAGTGAGAGTCCAAGTACGTAACTCGACTACGCAAGCACACAGTATTCGAATAAGTCATTGGGTTGTTTCAATTACAACCTCGTTGAATACTTAAAAACAAAAAAATCCACGTTTTTTTTTTTAATATTCAATCAGAACACGTTTCGATGTCCAGCTCCGCCGTCAGTTCAAGTTAGAGATCATTACATCTCTTTAGTAAAAGATCAAAATACAGTGAATAAGAGACATTAAAGGACCCGACCCTCTGTGTTCGTGTCGCTGCACAAGCAGGAAGAAGTTGACAACCACGTCATTCGGCCGTCTGCTCAAATGTCGAGAAATGAGATCTTCCTGAAATTTTCGATGATTTTTTAAAGTAATTCATTTTATATTAAGCTTCGAAAGTCCTCGAATTTTGGAACCGATGTTCATTTTAAAAGTTAACCTGTTTGTAATGACACTGATTCAGCCTCCTAGTTACAATTGGGAAAGATTTGTCTTGAGGAATCTTATTTCTTGCTTTTGTAAAATTATTATTTCTCTCTCGACATGTTTATGTATATATATATACATTAAGTTCTTGAATTTATATTTATGACATAGGTCTCATAGTGCTGTATAAATTTGGTTTTCGCTTCTTGTACTATAGTCTCAAAGTGCACATGAAGTAAACGCGTTTGTATTGTAGAATTTTTATTAGCAATCAAGCAGTTACAGACTTATCGATGTAAATAATACTGATATGTCAGTTCTTTGCGCTTGGAGACCAAGTTGCAAACGATAAACGGTTTATTTAAAGTACGTAGAAAATTATTTTTCAGGGCAAAATTGCGAAGCGACGTATCAACAATGAGTTACCGCAGAAAATTTTAAAATTCTTACATTCGATACTAAAAACGATTTTTTTATTTTCAATTTGAAATGTAGCTTGTTGAACATTTCCATTCAAAATATCTAAACAACACTTGATTTTTAAATAAGTTGAGAGACAAAATTCTTTATTTATGAGACGTACCATTTTCATGAAACTTTACGCGATCGCCACATCCTGCGAAAAACTATGCTCGAGTTTATTCTTCATGGCACAGCGACGTAATCACGAAAAATATACCTTAGGGAAGAACAATATGGGAGACCGTGCCCAACATAATGTTCTTTCCATAATAAATAACAATTTTGCGAGAACACGACGATATTACGACTTTTTGTCCTATTCTTAAGCATAATACATGGAATGAGCCGCAGCTCGGCGTAATGGTGACAGAGCTCGTGTCGACTGACACTCAAGGGCTCATTGTGTGCTGCAGGTCACCAAACGAGAGGGCGAGATCACCAGATATGGCAAAAACTCGGGATTGTTCGAACTGAATACGGTGGCTGTTAGGTGCGCTCTGGTAACCTTTACCAGGTTTTCAGAATTGAATTTGATGTTGTGCTTACGTATTTTTATATTTAGGTTTATAGATGCTTTAGATTACGTGAAGTGTTAACTGGGAACTGTTTAGCACTTGAGAGTATTTTTTTTTCAGGATGAGTTTTGGTTTTGAGTAAAAATATGGGGCTTCAATAATTCCTTGAGTAAGGCAAAGCTCAATTCATATAGTGTCATTAAGTTTTAACCGAGGCGCAGAGGAAATTTTGTGGCGTCATATTTTGGTTATGAAAGGATCGAAGCATATTTAGAATGCGCTAGCATAGAAATATTAGAACGTAATTTGAAATGATTTTGATGCGCAGCATCCGAAAGAGCATTGAACAGAAACTCGGTTTTTAGCGTATTCAACAAATTTATTCCATTTTTAGGCGTTGTGCCCGGAATAAATTTAATGAGACTCGCAGTTCATTCTAAAAACTGAGTGAGTTTAAAAAAATTATTACATGTTGTCATACTTGTTTCGGATTGCATTTTGTTTTTGTCAATGTGGATCGAATCAGACCCAACAAATTCGAATGAAAATCAACATTTAAAAATTTTTAGACTTAGTTATTGATGGGCGTGAGAAACTAAAATTCACATCTCCTTGAAGAATGAACAAAAGTCAGCTTCCTAAACTCAATAAATCTTTGTTCTTTCTCACACTTGTTCTCATACCATTACTCCAAGCGTCTATTTTCAGTTTTGGAGTCAATGGACGCTACCGTCCTTGACGTTAGTTCAAGGCTGAGAGCTTGTTACTTACCTAGCGCCCCATGCAGCCTCCAGTGAACTATGCTGCCTGCGTCGCAAAGCGTTCTTCTTTCTCAACAAGGATCGCCTTTGTCTCCATGAATCTCTTTATCGGAACGCTGTACAAAATTCTTCTCGGTCGCGTTAAGGGCCATCGTCCGCTTCCTAATCTGAATGCAGAGGCAACTGCTGCAATTAATACGATAATCAACGACTGTACAGCTATACAGGGCCATTTAGCTGTTTAAAGAGAATATATGCAAAGCTCTGGCCATGTTTGAAGTGCCTGACCGACTTGAACTATTCAAAAAAATAAGAATGAACATTTTTTATCCTCGAGGCTTTGAAAGCTCTTGAGACCGTGTAAGTGCTGCTCGTATATGCAAGGATGAATCTTAATTAAAACTTTATTCTCACGCGTCCCCTTCATGTCGGGTCAAGTTGAGACCTTGGAATTGAGGATATTTCTCGATTGAAATTTTCACTTTACCGCTGCATTATTTTGATACCTCATAATTTTATTCCATGGTGAGCAGTATTGGTGATACGATCAACTTCTATTTTTGTTGTCTGTTTAGCTATCGGCCCGAAATGCATTATGCTTATAAAAACTTGAACTGGAACTACGAATTTGAAATATTTGTTTAACCAAATGTGCAGAGCGGACAGCAGAATAAATTATCTGAAGATGACTCATTTCGAGATTCAATTCTGACTCGAGATTTGGTTCCTAGCTTGTAATGATCCACGAATAAATTATGCTTGTTAGGTTTCATATTAAATCCCACATGAGGCTTACATGAATTAAGAAACTTTAAATTTTGTCAAAAACATTTGCATTTCCAATTCGCTGTAAGTTGCTATTTACTTAAATAGCGGTTTACATTGTATAAATCCGTTTATGATACGTAATGTATTAACAAATCTAGACTGCATTAGGCAGTCCACAGCGTGGATCGGAATGACAACGCATTGTGTCTGTATTTCAAGCGGCAAAGCTCAAAGACGTCGATTATATTATATGAAGAGTGCAAATGTAAACCGAATACGAAAACAAAAAATGCTGTAATTTGAGTGATGTGTTTCATTGTCTATGGTCAGGCTTGCTTTCAGTCTCTCATTCATCGGTGAACTAACATTCCTGATGCAATAATTACCCACAGAGCTCTGGGAAGCCTTTGCAACTCAGAGTCTCGAAGCCTCTATGCAAGGGGAATCATTCATAGTCGTAGATCCTTACAAACGACTAAACTACAGCATGGCATGAACTTGATACGAAATTATGAACGCTACCTTAAACTTTCAAGCCAGGAGTGTTGCCACGTGGTATGATACCATTTGAAGATTTCCCTTCAGAGCCTCATTGCCTCCAACACTCTGAAGTCTTCGTACCATACGGATCACAGTCTACCTGCATTTTTATGTGTTTATTGCTGATGTCAAGAATTATTTCTATTATATTTTTTAAGAATGAAGTAAATTAAAGGTTATTTTAACAGATTTAGTGCAATTTGTCAAGCTGTAATCGTATGTAATTTTACACTTGGAATAGACGCTCTAAAGTGAGATTGCATGATTCTGAATGTATCTTGTAAGGTTGCCTTCTCTGGTGTCAGTCATTGGAATGCTTGTGGAATCAGTTAATTTACATTTCACTGATGAGAGCATCGACTAATTTTCTATGAGTATTCAATATTTGAAAACCATTCCCAATCATTTTGTTTTTAAGGGTGAGTTATTTTTACTCATTTGGTGTTATGTTATACGAGTATTAGAAGAAATTTCTCCCAATATTTGATTTCCTAATGAACAGCCCCTCTGAATAGTTTAAATGACATAACTTTTTTTAGGAACAGATGTTAAGAAATACGGCAAATCCGCTGTTATTTCAATTCGGTGCGGGCGCCTCCCTCCTAATTCTCCTGCGATTGACAGCTTATTGTACATTTATTTCTGAGCTGTTATTCGTTAGCATTCCCATAAAACATGGTGTCGGAGCAAAATAATTTCGAAAAAATGTTACGGAAGTGTTCTTTTGAAAGAAATTGTAAGCCTGTAACTTTCATTTTGTGCCTGCACACTTAAAATATTTTAAAAATCCAAGTAAATAAACGCATTGCACTGATAAAGCTCAACATATGGTATCAGGTCTTAAATTGTTGACGCCCAAGAGTATCTATCCCGTTTCACGAGAGAAATTTTCACATTTACGTAAAGATCATCGAAGGCAGCAGATAGTCAAGTTTAAAAGCTCTCTGTCGCTAAGTTGAGGTCAGCGAAGCGGTAAGGGCACACCAAGCCAAGCATCGCTCTCCCACACTAAATGCTCCCTTGCTCGCCGCCCTCTCCGCTCCGCGCTGGCACGGAGCGCGCACGACGAACACACGCTGTGCAGCATCGCACGTATGCTTGTCTTGTGTGGCACCTCATGCCAACGCCGTGCAAAAGGAGCCATGGTTCATGAGAACTTTGTCCCGTGAACCATTAGCGTGATTCATATAGCCCCAACTACACTCACGACTCGCACGTAGAAGTGTTAGTCCGAGACTTGTGAAGTGAGGCCGGGAGCATTCGGTTCTGAATGTGAGTAAAAGCACAGTGTGAAGGCGCGTAAAAAGCACCGAAGCATGTACTGCGAGACTTAGCCTGTGAATGATTGCTCGTGAACCGCCGATTCGCTTCATGAATCGGCAACTATGGGCGCCGATCATGACAGGAAAGCCAAACACGTGAACCATAACACAAAAACTGCCGCTGTATCACGGCGTGTGGAACAAATATGACCTCAGCACGCCATGTCGGCACACTGCTCATCGTGCATCCAAAACCTACTCACCGCCCGCTTCTGGGTGTCTGAAATTACCCCAGTACTACAAACGGGTGAAGAAATAATTTCTCGGCTTCTTAACCGGAGAAACGCAGTGAGTAAAGGAAGTGGATGCTCAATGATTAGTAGAATTCCTCTTCTAACTCCTTTATACTGTTTTTCCGTTTGCTACAATCACCAGAAAGCTGAATTCTGATGAAAATACAGCGAGCACAGAGCTTGGATCAGACCCGAGTCTTTTTTGTCCAAAGAGTGATGCTAAACAGGGGTTAAGCATCACTCGCCTCTGAGTCGCTGACTAAGAAAGACCAGGGAGTCACGGACAATCTGGTCGCAAACCTAATAAATATTCTTCTTTTCCTGATATTTTACCTACTTTTCCTTTCAGATTTAAAGAAAATTGGTGCTATACGAACTCGAAAAATTCCTTTCCTAGAGGAGCCACTGCGTATCGGGGAATGATTAAAAATGAGGAGTTTTCGTTTTCAATTAGGCACACTGTATTATGTTGAATAATTTTATAGGAGCTTTCAAATGAGCTGGCATTTTAATCCTACGTTTTGAAGCGCTGAATTTTTGAAGCGCTGATCAGCGCTTCAAAGCGGGATCGGCGGGATCAAACATACATCCATTACACTGGACATATCCATGCTATGTTTCCATCATCAATCTTTTTTTCGTCACCAGTTACAAATGTTATCGAAAATAAAGCAATTGTACTGCATTTCACACCTTATCACAAATCGAAAACTTTTTTGAACATTCCTTTCATAAGAGATCCAAACGTCTTAGTGGGGTGCGTATGTCGGTGAAACAAAGCATTCATGATTTACTTTGAGCACAATCGACTCTTCTGTAAGTTCTCCACTTGTGATGCTTAGATTTTGTTTTTTTGATATTCAAAATATCAATTTTTGAGGATCTCCTACACTGATGATCATATTCCAGGTTTGTATTTCTAATTTTGAGCATTGTGCATCGTCACCTATTAGTTTATTCACTTGCGCACTTATTATCAACAGTTAATATTAATTAATATTTCCGCGCACTTAATAAATTCATTTTCAAGATTTTCAGTACCATCACCTAAAAAAAGGCACTCGAACATGAAATTCCTCATTCTAGTGTTTTTTGTGGACATGGGGTATTTTTAAAAAATAATTAAAACTATATGTGGATGAAAAAAAACAGTGTATGCAGATTCAAATGTTTCATCACCACTCTATTTAGAAAAGTTATAAAACTGTTGTACGACAACATGAATTTTTACTTTAAAATCGCAAAGAACTTTGTGGACGACCTAATATAATATTGCATAACACAGCGCAACCATAATCTCTTGTATCATTTTTCTTTCAGCACACAAAAAATAAAACGTTGTAATTTTCATGAACCATATTTGTGTGACAATTCTTAGAAATTAATTCGTTGTAATGACGTTTTTACTCACAATATTTACATTTGAACACGTTTATAAGCATTGCAATCTTCAGGTAAATCATGTGCTTTCATAACAACTTCGGCGATATTGGCAAACAGTTTCAAAGGAACATTGATATGCAACTCGGAAACGCGCAACTAAGCGGCTCAGATCCAATTTATTCCCTCCTGAGCTTGCAATCTACGATGACGGAACCTATCTGTATGAACTCACCAGAAGCCCAAGAGTAGCTAGCCACCGAGCCAAGTAAGAGCACGCTCAAGAGAACTCGGCTCCAGTGAGAGAGAGAGAGAGAGAGAGAGATAGAGAGAACTTCGGTGCTGGAGGGAGTGGTTTCGACGCAAGCGACCCTGGCCTGAAGACGGGCGTAATCCTGGGCCGGAGAGGTCACTACCAACGAGTTTCGTCACAGGGTGGATGATCATTTACCAAGTTGAATTTTGACGGAATAATATAGAGGACGAAAAAGAGCAGAGGTTAAGTTCATGTTAAGGGATAATTTTGATATGGTTTACTTTTACTTACTGTCTACGACTGATTAAGTAGTTCTGACAGCAAGTACGGATGTCTAAAATTTGTGTCACTAAAATTATATGCCAAAGCCTAGACGAACATTTAGCAGCCAGGGTCAATGACATGTAAAGTTAAATTGTTCTGTACTATAGATAAGGTGTAAATTAGTAGAAAATATCTTTGGAACAAGTTCTGAGATTGTTCACCTTCATTACTATAAATTGTGTGTAAAGATCTGAAAACGGCATTAGTATTACACGAAAATTTTACTTATAGTTCCTACATCAACTTAAGAAACTTTAATTTTAATCAAGTTACAGCGGTTCAAGAGCATTTCGTTCTTGAAGACTCCAAATTGTGTCCCGGATAACATTTTTAGAACACTTGTTTCTAGAAGTGGGATGCCGCGCGAGTTTCAGTGAAGCACTCATGAAGCGTTACCCATGTGTGAAATTATAGCATATTTATGTGTAGCTTCGGAGCTCATAATGGAGCTCGGGAGAATACTCTGTAAAATATCTGCACTCTTATCGTGCTCGAGTGCGAGCCGAAAAAGGAAGAGTAAGTCTTTCAAGAGTGTTGAAAGCTTTATTGATTTTCGACGTGATCATTAACGTCATTTTTAGCTCCGTTGGGTCGGAACGCATTCCTCAAAATAGTATTCCACCCAAAAAAACTTATAGTGCCGGGGACACGGCTTCAGGAGAAATTTAATTTTTCTTATCCTGAAGAGTATTGACAATTTTCAGTTCGTGAATGCAGTTCCTTCGAACTTGTACTGCTGTTATGCGTTTATTTTAGACAAAACGAAATTCTACTACGAATGAGGCAAAGATTGGAAAGAAAGGAAATTTTAGAAAATGTGGAAGTTGACATGCGAGTTGACAAAAATCAAGTGAAGAGGCATAATAGGCCTATTTTATGTATAGCGAATCATACAAGATTTTATTCTAGTAAATAAATTTATTTCATCGTACACAATGGAAATTGGAATTTATGATGATAAATTTTTAAGGCTCTTGTACTATACCAACGATTGGCTTATTTCGTTGAAAGAAAATGTCAATGATTTAGCATTTTTCACAAAGAAGAGCTTTAAAGTCTCAAAAAATATATCAATGAGTTGACCTTTGACTTATAATCACTTTTGACATTTTCCAGTTTTCGTTAACTCTTCTTCCCAAGTTTTTATCAATTCTGCTTCACAATTTGTTACCAGTCGTACTTCAAACGTTGTTACCAATTGTATTTCACACGTTGTGGCCAATTGTACTCCATACGTTTTTGGCAATTGTATTTCACACGTTGTTGCCAGTTGTACTCCACACGTTTTTGGCAATTGTATTTCGTACGTTGTTGCCAATTGTGCTGCACACATTGTTGTCAATTGTATTTCGAACGTTGTTACCAATTGTATTTCACACGTTGTTGCCAATTGTTGCTGTCACAATTTTCCACACTTAATTACTTCATCAAGCTTCTATCTTATGTGAGGTCCCTTCAATTAGTGCCTTTATTCGTGATGCTGAATAGTGACATGAATGATGAGTCTCATTACCTGGTCGACGCGTGTATCGAACATTTGAGAGGAGAGGTTTAACTAAGCGTTAAATTTAATCAGTGACCGATCTGGAACGCATGCGGAGGATCTTATAAGCGAAGGATCTTACTTCAGTTTATTGATCCCCGTGAAAAAGCACACTATAATAAAAATAATGAAGGAATAAAACTCTATAGTAAAGGTTCATACACCAGTCAGTGTTGAAAAGTTTTGAGTTCACGCTTTTGATTGGATAGTCGCGAAAGTGGAAATCCTCTACTTATTACCTTGAACCTTACAAGTAATCGCAAGCAAAATCACTCTGTCACTCGAAGAGTTCATGGTTCAAAGGGGTTTTGTTCCCACTAGCATGATGCGATTGTTCTTAAATTAAGGTCTCCATAATTCAAGTATGTCACCTTGTGACTGAAGAACATATATTTATTTAGTAGACTTAGTCGACGTAACGTACAGTGTGGCGCAAAAAACTGTTGAAAAAGAGTAACGAATTTAGAACACCTAGATACAATTTTGTAACGTAGATGCGATTGTTCTTAAATTAAGGTCTCCATAATTCAAGTATGTCACTGTGACTGAAGAGCATATGTTTGTTTAGTAGACTTGGTTTATTTAGTAAACACGACTACTACTAATTGTGTTACCCTACAAATCTAGACTGAGAAATCATTTTCTAATTCAGACCCCTAAAAGCTCAAGAAAAATAGTGAAGGTGGGGTAGATGCTTCATGAGCGTGTTTATACTAATGAGCGGCTCCACTGTGAGACTTAGCACATCTCAAGGAACATGAGAAAGGCAATAGTTTTAGATTGAAAAAGTTTGGTCATCATATGCTATGGGAACTGCCCCCCCCTTCCTTCCCCCCCCTAAGGGGGATACTACTGTTACTTCAGCTAATGATAGACCATCGGGACTTCTATCTTTCGTGCCTTTTTTCGTTCATTGAGTTTTTATGCCTTCTTTGCCGTCTCTTCTTTGTCTTTTCTTCCTTTTCTGCTTAACATGCATTTTCTATGCACAGGGTCTTTTGCGTGGGAACACACCTTGTGCATAGATTCCCTATGTTATACAGACCGTTCTTAATGGTCCCTTCCGTTCGCCCTCTTGAGATCGCCTTTGTTGTGGCGAGGGAATCTTGAGGATCTTGAACTTACGTAACAATAATGGTAGTAACGATCACAATTGCATATTTGAAATAACCGGCCTGGATCTATTATTTATTAAGCTAAATGAACCAAAACCTAACTTACCTGATGTTACCTGAACCCATCGTCTATGTTTTAACGTTAAACAAATCGCAGAAAGTGATAAATTTTGCTATTTGGCTTTCGTGCAGCACGCTCGCGGATGGATAACGTACTCGGTTAAATTTTGGCGTTGGATTTTAGGATGTCCGCCACCCGGAGCCTCAACTCGCCAATAGTGGATGAGTGGTAATCCTTACACTCGATATTCTAATATATCGGATGTTTTAAATAGCAGTTGATAAAAATAATGATAATAATAGCGTATGACGAAGTGTTGTGTTTTCCTTCACAACCTGAGTAAATGAGAATCGAAGCTTAAATGAGAATGTTAGTTACAAATAAAAAAATTACTTTCTTGTGTACTCTTGTAAATACTAATGTTGAATTTCGCTCCCAGTAAATAAGAATCAATTTTAAAATTGCATGTGTTTCTATCGGTTCGTGCACGATTCTGATGATAATTTGAAGTTAAGTTCTCGTACTCAGCTCTCAACAGTCCTCGTCTGTAAATACGCAGGTAAACAAGTCTCCCAGTTCTACGCATTTTCCAAGCGAACGAGTTCATTAAATTAACCGTAACAATTGGCTGAAGAAATTTCGCCCTTGAAAGCCTCGCTGCCGAGCACACAAGTAAAGACACCGCAGCTTCTCACGATTCGGTTTCATCTCAGGGAATGTCACAACAAAAGTGCCAGTAAATAACTTAGGCAAAACGATTGTTTTCGTAAATTTGACGGCGCCTGAAGGAGTTCAACAACCCGCTCTTCGTCATGGAGTTCAGGCGCAGAATGGGTTTAATTAAAGTGCTTCTGAGGGGCATTGTGCGGCGCTGCGCTTGAGTTCTTTTCTTTTGTTTCCCCACACATTCTTGCTTCGCAGCGACGCACCTACGAGCCGCGCTGCTTGATGCTCATTTTCGAGGCCGGGCCGAACAGGAAAATTCAAAGTTTGGCAACTTTGACTGACTTGGGCTGGATTTTGATCGATCTCACGAATTTTACAATAACAAAATGTCTATCTTAGCTAACACTGTTTTCTTGTGAAATATCGAAGATAGCGACCGCTAGAATTTAAAAGTTATAATATCATCTAGGGAAATTTCATTTTTAAAGATACTCATTGCTATTCGATAAGTTTTTTAAACTGGATGATCATCATGGCCTTGTTTCACATATTTTACATCAAAAAGTTCAAAAATAAGCTCGAATGCCGCCTTTTCGTATGTAAAACTATAGGAAAACTTAATAATACCGATTCAAGACAGACCAAAATCTTATACTTTGCAAAACAAATTCTTAAATGTTGTGAGTTAGAATTTATTTGGAATCCTTACTAAAGATTTTATTCAACTTGATGCTTTTCTGTTTTTTATTTCGATAATGCAAATGAGAATTCCTTCTTTACTATCCACTTCTGTCATATCCTTCTATCAAGAAATTCATAAGATTAACACTCAATGAATCTTCCAAACTATCCCATAGAACACTCAGCACGGATGCGCACCTAAAAGGTAGGAACATGAATATCATCGGCGTAGTAATTATTCGATATTGAGTGTATTTAAATGTTATTTCTAACAAAGGCAAGAACCAAGATTGAATGAATTGAAACTCGGAAATCTTATTTCCTTAGTAAATTTTCTCCCTCGCAAATTTCCTCCACAAAAGGGACCCAAAGTTGCATGTTTTTGTGGCTGCCTCCCCGGTGGTCAGCGTTCAGCCGCATCACGTTGCCTAATTAGGTAAGGCATCTCCAGTAATTAATCTTCCTTACAAAAAGACGCTCAAAAAAGTTCCCTGAGTCTTAGCCACAACAACAACAGAAGCAGCAGTAGTTGCTTTTACTACTATTGCATGACTGCCACATGCTCCGTTCATGGTAAATTGCACCCAAGGTTCTCTAGAGATTGATTTAATCTTACAAAACACAAAAAGCTGATCTTCAATTGGCGAGATCGTGCAGTTCTCACAATTTCTGTTTGTCTCTCAGAAAGGGAGAGTTTTACTGTGTTTTTCTTACTTGACCAGCTAGGGTCAGTCTCTCATGTCAGCAGCACCCGTTTAGCTCTCACGCACCTCTCTTGCTCCTGTGGGGTATCGTTCACCTTGACCTTCAGAACTGACCATTAATGCCCTCAGAGGGAAATTAAATTTGATTGATGTAGCTGGAGAAAGAAGAAAAATTGTGCCACAGTTACAAGTAGTATGATTAGATGGTAACAGTAGGTAGCGTACAAAAATATTAAACCAAAAGTAACTGGTTTTATGCGTCTTTTTATAAGTTTCCGTGTATAGGAATGCCACTAACTGACTTCGCTCAACCCAAGGTATTCCTAGGTTCAGCTATTGATAATTTGAACCATAAAATGAATAATTGGTTTTCGAACCCTTGTAGAGCGCAATCTTGCTGAATTATTACACAATTAACCAATTTCAAGAGCACTACGCTAACTATTATCTTCAATCAGTATACCATGCAACGCTTCAGTTTAGACTACTTGGGAGCTCACATTGCAACCAAAGCAAGGATTTGATTCTGTTTGCGTGCTTTTGCGTAGATCATTTTCTGAACATCCTCATCAGGAAGACGGATGGCGGAAGACGAGGGAGAAAAAACAAGAGGTTGTCCAATCAAGCTCCACACGATCGATGCTCAGGACGTTCTTCCGCGCTCGATAGGACATGCAATAAGAAGCGCCCTTGTTTTTATGTTAATCAAGACCAAGTTACCTGTGAACTTACGTTTGCTGAAATGCTATGTTTTTTTACTGAAAGAATGATAGTGGACCTAGTCTTCAATAGAGTAGTGCATATGATAAAATACTGGCATCGGTTCTTCAAAACCCCCCGAAAATGTCAGTACTGCATTAATGAAGACCAAGTCAAAAATGAATTTACGTTTGCTGGGATGCTAAGTTTTTTATCTTAAGGAATGATAATGACAATTTAGTTTTGTTTAGAGTAATGCATGTGATGATACATAAGTGTTGGTTTTTAATTTTCTCCGAAAATGTGAGTACTGTAAGACTCATTCGGTATTCTTACCTCACATTCGTGTAGTTAATATCAATAGACTACCTCGTTAAGAAACTGAGTGTATGTATAATACCAGGTTAGCAAGAAAGTAGTGTCTAATTTTGAAGTCTTAGGTAACCTATATATGCGACCGTAATTATTTTCAGCATTATTTGTATTATATTCAAAAACTTCACTCCATGTATCAAGAAGCGCGTAAATGCCAGGTGGATGAAATTTTATCTGTTTTGATACCATATTTCAATTTACTTTGTTTTCAACCTCTACCATAACCACACCTTCGGATCATGTAAATAGTTGTCCCGAACAAGTAGCAATCAGAAGAAGCAAAATTAAAAGACTCAAAGACTCGCAGAAGCAATTTTTATCCTTCGAGCTGCTCCAAGAGTTCAATGGTTAATTGACGAGTATGAGAAGCATTATCATGATGCGGATGACACCAAGTCTGTTAACCAAGGACGGTTTCTAATGGCGAACTTGATAACAGTACATAGAATGTAGCACCAACAGCTCGTAATGAGCTGTTTTTGCAGCATTTCACCACACACTGGATGCGAAACTTCTTCGGACGACACCAATCTCCTCGTTGCTGAGCTAGCTGATCGGCTTTCTTAAATGATCTGCGAATGTTGGTTCCGTCCCGCTCAGGGGGATACAACTATTGTATCTATGGGAATTAGCATTCCCAGGAGGACCCGAGGGCCCGAGGGAATGGCCCGAGCTAAACGTCAGGTAGGCTTCATTTTTGTTGAAGTAGAACAGGTTTTGTTTTGTTACAGACCATCTTTTTTCGTTTCACTGCTGTCCTGTTTTTCAGCACCTTCTACTTTCTTCTTCAACTTTTTCTTAGCTTACTGTTTCTGTGCACCTTGTGCATAGATTCCACGTTCCCTCAACTCCATACTAAATGGTGCCTTCCTCCTTTTTCTATCGGAACATCTTTGTCGTGGTTAAGGGAGGCTAAAACGTTCTTATATAATAATAATAATAATAATGTTGGTTCCGCCCCATCGTCAGGAACTTCTTCTTAGCCTGCGTTTCTCATTGCTCCAAAATAATGCATCACGCTGTTAACTCATGGAAAAAACCCATCTGATGTTACCTTTGGTAATGAGTCAGCTGAGTATGATTAACAATTTTGTACTACAAAATGCAAAAAGGTGTATTAGAGCGCTTTGCTGCAAGTCGACTCAATGACAAGAGGCCGTAATTTATCGATTAGGATTTAAAACTCATCTAGATGAACTTAAACGTTATTTTTCTCTTATTCTGATTGCTCAACGTTTTCCGTATTATAAATGTCCTGAAATTACATGTCCTGAAATGAAATGTACTGATATCAAATATCCTGAAGTAAATTAAATAACCTGAAATGCAATATCCTGAATTGAAATGTCCTAAAATTAAATGTTGTGAAATTAAATTTTCTGAAATTAAGACTTGTTGTTGTATGAAACTAGGATATTTTGTAATCGAACATGTATTTTTTGGCATTTTTGTGCGCATTACCTCACAAAATAATTTGGAGATGATTTAAAAAAATGATTGTTCTTAAGAGGTTGAATTGAAATCTATCACTTTAAACTCAAACTGAGCAGTAGAGCACCGAGACCATCTTATAATTTGAGAAATTAATTTGTTTCAATTAAATAGTAAAATAGCTCTATTCCTGAATAGTTCCAGTTTACTGTAGTGGGAACCCACATTAGTTTTAAAGCCAACAATTTTGAAGTTATAACAATTTTTCGCTTTAGGGCAGACAGTTGTGAAACATTTCTCTATTACAATAGCTCAGCTACGGACACTTGCACAGAGAGTTTTGACAAAATACTCTGTCTGCGACCAAACTTAGTCGAGAAGACAAACAACGTTTGGCATAACGTTCTTTACTTCAAACAACGTTTGGTGTAACGCTGTTTAATTAGTATAACGCTAATCGCAGTTTGCGTTTCTAATACGAAAATAGGTAGAAGGAACGTGCCTTTCAGTTTCGAGGGTTAGCATACTGTATTTAACATTTTAAAATATTCCTATTATGATCTTTCCTTGAAATTATATTATTGCTAATAATTAATTTAAATTGAAACGCATTTTCTCCTTGCCATTTCGTTGTGATTTGGTTGTGACAATTTCCTATCGACGAAGGAAAATGTGTTCGCTGAAACTTCCATCTGGGCTGTTATGAGTGCGGTTTAATTTGAAATTAAAAATAGTTTCGTTAAATAATTTCACTTTTAAAAATAATTATAATATAGCTATTTTAGGAAAATTTTAAGTTCATCATTATCTAAAAAAATTAGGAATAAATTAATTGAGTTTTTCTCAGAAAGTTCCTCGTAATCTTATGTCCAACTAAGATTGATGTATGAAAGTTAAATGCATTACATAATGAACTTCATGCCAATTTAATTATGGTCAGGTTGAACAGCGCTGAGAAATAATACTTAGTGATTTTGTAGCAAGTAGAGTCTTGGTGCTGTAACATTCAGCTAGAGACCACGTTAAGTGCATTTCAAATAATCGGTTTGTCAATATTGATTATTGAATCAATAACTTTCTCCTGCTAGTTCAATTTCCAGAACTAAACTTGTTTTTCAACAGCCTTTTGATTCTTTCAAAACATCCACTTATGTTACTTGGACGATGACCACAGTTCAATCAATAATTTTGATTCAAGCATGCTCTTCGATCTGCTTCATTCAAATGCCACAACAATGGTATATGAACAAAGAATCATAGCAGGTTTCACTTCGAAACAAGCCACATTTGTGTGGCCGGTAACGTGGACGCTTAGTTGCGCAGCATTTAAGTAAGACGTAGCAATTATAGGAAATACGAGTAGCGTTGATGTGCACATGACGTGCCTCGCGATGTTTGCCTCGCACGCTATCGCACCAGTGGACGCTGGGGCTCGGTGCAAGGATCATTTCATGACGAAATTTTTTCCTGCCTTAGAACGGTTTTTCATTATCTGACAGCGCTTGGAGACTGGAATACAAGATCATACACCGTACGCATTTTGCGATGCTGTTCTTCAATTTGTTCGTGTTAATTTGTTTATTTTGCTCAATTTTTCACGTTCGTGCTTTATATCCTACTTTTTTGGTTCTTTATTAAACATGTTTCTGATTTTAATCTTTCATCGTACTCATATTTTGCGGACATTTCTACAAACTATAAATTTGGATTCAGATGAACCATCTTCTGATCCTTTTTGTCCGGCAACATAGGGTTTTGGCTTGTTATTTACCACCTTGTAATTTGGTGCATTTCATTGTTCGTACCACCCTGTAATTTAGAGGTCTCATCTCGTAAGTTCCTGTGGAACTCATTTCAGTCGCGCTTCTCTTCTGACAACCTCCCCCATTTGCTTACAAAATGCATTAGGCAAATACGGGAGGCCAAATTTGTCTTGTTTGGCCATCCGTAAAAATATCAGACTGCGTTTATTTGTTTCGTCTGAGATGTCCGTCTTCTGAGCTCTGGCTACGTCTCGGCAGCGCAGCCTGTAATCTTCTTACCTTATCATCTTCTTATCGAGAACGGAAAACAAAGGAAGCAACCCTTGAATGTCAATGTTACGAGGTAGGCATTGTTATTACTTTCTTGGCATCATTATTATGAAGAATTTGCGATCGGGAGCGGGTTGAACTATGTTCGTATCATGAGAACATAACATAAGGAGTACTTGGTCGTCTGTTACGAGAAACATTTCGATATTTTATGCCTTCATTTAAACCCTGAAAATTCAAATGAAGTTGTAATGGACCTTTTCTTAAAATTTATTCTATAATTTCATCGTTACGTCTCATTTATTTTCTGAGGTAATTTTATCTCTGTATATTAAGAATATATATTTAGACGTACCTGTACGTTAAGATAGAAGTAAATATTTATTGAACAAAATCCAAATGTGACAAGCAATGTTTAGTGCGTGCTCTTAAATTTCCAATAAATTTTCAATACCCTACAGTCTATCTTCATCAATGCAAAGTTAAAACAATGAAAAAGTTTCACACTTTACCTTGATGTTGATTCTTTAGAGTCAAATTTTCCGAATAACTGGAATGGGATTTTAATTTTTTAGTTCGAAAACGGGGTTTTGATTTCAGGTGACACCAAGTTCTTAGTTACGAATGAAAGAGAGCGTGTTTCAGGTGACACCAAGTTCTTAGTTACGAATGAAAGAGAGTGTATTTCAGGTGACACCATGTTCTTAGTTACGAATGAAAGAGCGTGTATCAAGCCAGTATGCCTTTAACAGAGGTTGTTTCGTTTCTCATGCTTAAGTTGTACTAGACAGCACCTAATTTTTTATAGCTGTTGGATGGCTGGCTTCTGGAGATAAAATTCACCAAGATATTGATACTTGTATGATGCTTCTTTTAATTCCCTATACAATTAATGTAAGGAAACCATCTCTTTTGGGAAATTAGAAGAGAATATCGTTACCGAGTCTTTCAAAATATTCTAACATGATGAAATAAACATGTTGATGAAGATTATTTACATTCTTAGGCTTGAATTTGATGTCTAAACAACATTTTAGTGCAGGCAAATTGACAGTCGCTAGAGTTGCTATTTTCAGCCGCTAGAGCTACACTTACCGTAATGCTATCAAAGGCATCGCGAGTGCAGAGCCCATTAGGAAATAATAACAATTCTATTTATTTTTCGTTAGAATTTTTTGCTTGAAAATTTACAATTTCAATTAAAATTTAGGGCAGGGACAATGACATAACATTTAAAAAAATTGTACTCCTCAAATTGTACACCTCAATTGTACAACCAAAGATGTAAAAACTGTTGCTGGAAAATTTATTAATCTCTTTCGACAAATTCTTTGCATACGCTCAGTAGTTTGGGATGCTTTTCCATGTTTTGTTTCTTTGACACACGCCTAAGACCAAATAGTTCGTGACACCAATTGATCTCACACACCACCTCAAAGAACATATAGCGTCTTTTGCGACGATATTCATTAGCAGGAAGCGAACTAGCTCTACACACACGAGCTACAGACAGTTCGTGCCAGACAGTTAGGACACAGACAGTGTCGTTAGGATTTGTGGTGAGTAAGCCCTTTATTGTGGCTAGCGCACCGGAGTGAATTGTGGCTAGCGTGCTGGGGTGAAGGTCAGAGTCTAATCTGTCACGCTAGTGCCTCACGACCTGGCAGAGAGACCTGATATGAGGAGGAAACTTCCCCCACTCGCTGCACACTGAGACTCCGATGGACACAATTTACAGCTTCTAACCTCATGCTAGACAAAGTCTTACAGTTCATGAAAATCGAAAATTAGGATCCACAGTCATGATTTGTTGCATAGCATTTCATTTTTTGATTTGGCAGGCGTAGTTGCTGATACGTTTACAAAGCATTTATTGATTAGACAGCACAAAGAAATAAATTTCAAAAGAATGTGTGAATGAGTAACATTATTCAACAATTTAGATATATATAGTCACTTACAAATCATTTTATTCAAATTTGAACAAAATGTTTTCCTACACTACGGAGCAATTCATTTCTCGTACCCGAAACCAGTCAGCTCTCTACAATTACACGAACCTCGAACGATGTTATCTGGTTATTGTTCTTCGCTGTGTCAGCCCAGCTTTCCACTTCAGCGTTGTGTGCCGTGGTCGCAATCTCTGTTTCCGACTGCTCTGATTGACGCTAAAGTCTGCGTATTATGAAACAGTGCGCGGGCTTGACAGAAGCGTTATCGGCGTCGACGCGGAAATGCCACAGGTTTGATAAGCATGGAAGTGGAGCGGGAAAACAATCCAACATTGCAAACATCCGTGATCAAGTTGCGTTATCGCACCTCATGTGTGATGTTGTTCCTTTTATTGCCATGACGAGTGGGATGCTTTATGGTGCTGGAGCTCAGGAAGTTACCAATGTTGATTTTGACACTTCTATCTTAAAGCCAGTTTCAGCTGTCGTGTGAGCTATTTTAGAAGTGAATGAAGTGTTTGAAATTATAAAGGTAATACTTTGGTGCCTCAGCTAAATCTTGAGTTATAAGAGGAATTTTCTTACAATCAGCATGCAGATTAATCAAAAACTGACGTATTAAAATCCAAGTTCTCATCTTGACACTTAGCACTTATGAGCTTATTAGCTTTAGTTCCACACTCATTACTCATTTCTCCTCAAGGGCATAGGGATACGCAATGGGTTTAGGTTAGCTAGGTTTGTCCATCCTATACATTTGGGTCTGTCGCTGCCAGCGGAATAGTTAGTGCCTCAGGTACCATAATACTGTTAGGTCACCTCAGTAATAAACAGCCTTTTGGAACTTTTATCTTAAGTGCCCACTGATTTCATTCATTCTTTCCGTTTTCATATCTTCTTTGCTATCTCTTCTTTGTGGTTCCTGGCTCTTGCTTTGCAACGTGTTATTTCTACACACAGGGTCTCCTGTGTGAGACACCCCACCCATATCTTGTACATTTATTTTCTGTATTGTACAGTCCACATTAAATGGGGCCCATTTTTACTCTCTGGAGATTATCTTTGTTATGGCTAGGAAGTCTTGAAGCAACTAATGTAACTTCATTCAGGAAATGGCGTCTCGTCGTCAGTTCGTGACATGAGACACAATCGAAAGAAAAAAAAATGTGCATGTTAATTTGAAAAAGAAGCGATAAGGTTTAGGATATTGTACTACTGTTACAGTGTTATTGTCTAGTATTCATTTGGGGGAAATTCTCTTACATGATCGTCATTCGATAATCAAATTTAAATAATTGCTTAAACACCGGCTGGTCACTCAAAATCTGATCAAATTGGCGTACTGTCCCTCTACGTATTCCTGCATCTCATCTCATTAGTTCTTATCTTCCCGCTAATGACTTTTTTCTTTCTTAAATATGAGTTAATGAGGAAATGAAATTATTGGTGTGAAGTGGATCTTCGTTAACTGCTCAAGTTTGCCTAATTTGTTCAATTTTAATTGTGTTGGCAACGACAGAAGATGGAAAAATAAATGAATGATGGAGTTTTGTGTTCAAATTTATTGACTGATTAGAGTAACAATAATTTCTGTTGGGTGCGAGTCCACATCGTTCAGTGAGGGCACTGAACACTTTGTTTCTGCGAACAATTTTGAATTATTTTCCTGCACGAGTATGGCGGGCAAAACCAGCCACTTGGCCAGTTTTTGTCAATACCAAACCAAAAAGCATCAACACGAGTTGAGTGAATGAAAGCATTCAAGTCTCCAGCAGGTAAGAGGAGTTTCCAGTTGCTGTAGCTGCACGCGAGAGCGGACCAGAAATCCAGCGGGGGCGCAACCTGTTTCGCTGACCCCCTCCATCACACTCGCCCCCTCCCTTTACTACGCAGACGCTTTTACTACGAACTTTCCATGGTATTTTGACGCGCTTTTTTGCCCCTCCAGCATCGTAGGCTTGCTTTTTTTTGCGCTGCCGCTCGTCATCATTTCTTACTTCGCCACTCCTTTTTGGCCGCACACATTCCTGCCCCTGAGCGAGCTCGCCGCACGCACAGATGACCGGTCTTGTCGGCCTGGTGCCGGATTTTCTAATAATTTACATCGTCGTAGCAATGCAGCTGGTCGTTAAGTTCTTCCAAGTCGATCTGGCTACGCTACGGGTAATTTGGTGTTTCTTGAAAAATAATTTTGCTAAATTACCCGAAGGGAATCCAAGGAAACTCTGGAAAACTTAAACTGTTAACCAGACCACTAGGATGTGGGGATTTATTTGAGAATCCGTACTTCTGCTAACAGCGGAACACATGCGAATTAATTGCTGTACGCCCACCATACTTGTTGTGCGTAAATTCTCTAGGCTAACGGTGATAATGAATTTGATGTGCGCGCAGTCTATAATTCAAGCAAAATGGTGATTGAAATGGTGGTTTAATGTGAGTACAGCTTGGAAGCAATCTGCCGTTTACGGGAATTGAATTCGAATCATTTTTGATCCGTTATTAGATGACAGCAAAAGTTTGTCACCGAGTTCAATTTCGAAAAACATTTTTAACGCAAAAACGCAGTAAGAGATAAAATGAAAAAGACATTAGCAGGTACCGAGGTGGCTGAGAATCATTGAAAGGAACTAAATAAATTTTTCTTTTGCGATAGAAAAACGTTCGTGCTGAAAACTGGACATAAATTTGGGTAAATGCATAAGTTGCTTTCTAATTTTCATCAACGCATTATAATTTGTGAAAAAAGTTTATGTTAGAGACAGTAACAACTTATAATCATTCATCTTATATCTCATACGTATGACACAATTGCTAAACACTATCGTGCAAATCTCTAAGAGGAAAGGGTCGTAAAAATGTCAAAACGAAAAAAAAAACATCAAGTTCATTTAAGAAAGTTTAAAGAATGTAAATAATTCAGTATTCAGAGTTCTTAGGAATTAAAGGCTGCATTCAATTTAGTGTACCTTGATTCGAGTCTTATTAGTATGCACTAATGCTACAGATTTGTTTTCTAGGATTGCATTTTATAGTGTCGTGAAATTTTACCTGGAAAAGCCCAATTTGAGAATTAACGGCAAGGACACTCTGGCGACGCGGGCAGGTGCGAAGTTATTTAGGGGAAGGAAGAATTTATCGAATGATATAATTCAGAAAATACGCCCACAAAACACTCTCTTGTTCACAGAATATTGAGAAATTAGTTGAAAGTAAAATTACTTTGGTTTAGTTCAACTATTTTCACGCTATGATTTCAAAACCTGGCGAAGAAAACTAAATTAACATAAGGTTTTGCAGAGACGTTTTGGGTTCGTGAAAGAATAAAAAAAATTAATTAGTTCTACCGTTCGCACAAATATGAGCAGAGATATGACTGAAATATGAAACGTTAATTGCCCTCATACGTGGAAATACTAATTTTGAGCGATACTCAGTTTTGAATTTGATTTTCAAATGAATTACTCTCTGAGACATCGCAGGATTTTTAAATGTAACTAAGATGATTTAAATTCCCCAAAAATCTTTCAATTTTCGAATCAAGTAGGATAGCGGTCAGTAACGATAAGTGAAACGGAAACAAAGAATGGATAATTTTAGATAACGGTGCAGCGTTAGGAAAATCAATTAAGAGTTTTTTGCCTGGAGAAAAGGCTCTCTCTCTTTGTTTAAAAATCTTACCTCGGTCGATGTGAGAGAAGATTTAGTCATATATCATGGTGAGCGGGCCAGTGCAATCGGAGCGACTGTATCTCAGATCAGATATACGCTTCCACTGCGACCTCGTGTGAACCTAGAAGTATAAAACGCGGAACAGAACCTTATATCGTTCTTATTCGGTGAACTCGCGGTGTTTGGAGGCCTGCTTTTGCTTGAGTAACTTGACACTGACGTCAAGGATCCAAACTTATTGTGCTTCTGTTCACTTGAGAGATGCTTGTGTGAGAGATGGTCTCTGAGATACTTGGTGTACAGTTATCCTTTGGTGGAATATTGAATGGATTGTGTTTTATAAAAACAACCGTAGCAAGCTTTGCACGTGCCAAAGTCTTCAGCCAACATTTGAGGCCATCTCTGCACAATAAATGATATGTATGAATATGGGAGACATTTTTTAAGGGGGTAATTGTTTCTCTAGCATTCTATTTTTTTTAGAAACATTTATTCGTTAAATATTTTGGTTTAACTTCAACTTGATTGGTTAAAGGTAAATATTTCGGTGCAGCCAATTCATGTGCAATCGTGTTTAGTGTCAGGAAAATTCCAGACACTGAAAAAGTGTGCTCTAAACTTGTTTTGTTTGAAAAGTGATAAATCAGATAAGTGTTAAATCAGAAAAGTGATAATATTCTTAGCCGGGATTTGTACTCTGTGTCAATTGTTAGGAACTGATATCAGTCACTAATGAAGACGGAGAGGAATTGCTGTTCTAATTGAAGATGTAAAATATCTTGTACAATTCAAAGAGCATAACGTTGTGAAGGAGTTTAACACCTATCATCCTCCCTTAATTTTAGTTTTAATTATTGGTTAATATTATCACTGATATTATTTACTTCTAAGGTCATTCGCCAAATCAATTACTATGCCCACGATTGCGCAAGAGTCTGCTTTTTATTCGCGAAACTCAGGCGTTTTCTTGACCTACTCTGCAAACTTTCGCGTGTTAGCGAAGCTCGTCCATTTTCTGGTTGTCCTAGCGCCGAATATCTACGATGCTCCAGCAGTTTTGAGCATAAAATCTAACGTAAATTTTATGCTCTCAATTAACTTAAAATTGTACCCGCGTGTGAAATTCAACTCATTGTTTTCTGCAAATTTTCCCGTGCACGGATCACGTCACGTGCTATAAGAAGTCGAGGTTTGTCCCACAAGCACGGCAAATACGTAAAATATCAAATTATTCTAACTCCCATGCGTCTTTCAAATGATAAACATAGTACAGGTTTCACGTCATTAAACTTTATTTCTTTCATTGTGGATCAGGAAAATATATTACGATTCAAACATTCATAAATGCAAACTGAATGGGAGTTCTCACGATCATATGAAGGACGCGACGCGAGCTGGTCAGCGTTGAGCGTTTTTGGGCAGATATAATTTACATTTTTGTGCCTCACGCTAGAATAAGCCTTAAATTTTTATCCTGACGATGTATCACAGCAATTTTGACGAGAGGTTTAAAATTTTAAATATTTTCTTTTCAGTTTAAGTGATAGGATGGCATTTTACCACTTCTTTTTCATGTACGTTTTTTACAGAGGTTAGTTAAAATTTGTTTCTTTTCATAGCATCTGCACAGTGCCTCTCGTCATCGGAAAAATCGTAATTCTTAAAATTTTTGATGTTTCAGTGCATGCTGACTTGTCATGAACATTTCAAGTACCTTAGATAGTCTAGCTCAACACTAACTCTGAAACATTTGCCTTGATGCGTATGTTTTTATTGCAGATTTCTATTATATATATTGAATAAAGTTGAACCCAGTGATACCATCGCCGACATTGATACGTGGATTAATGCATGTGCGGCAAAGAAATACGTACGTGGGCATGTGCACGTTTCAACAAAGTTCTAGTAATCTTCACGTTAGTATGTCTATAATCAATTTACCAGAAATCATCGCGCGTTTATGTATTTAATCAATGTACAATCAGTGAACACGTTTGTACGTCTATAATAAATGTACTAGCAGTGAATACATTTGTGCGTCTATTAGCAATGTATCTACTGGCAGTCAACGCGCTTGTGTATATGTAACTCATTAGTATATCTATAAATACATTTGTTTATCTATAATCAATACACTAACAATTGTCTGCATGTCTATGATTAACGTACTGGCAATGTCAACAGATAACCAAAGTAATCTGTGTGCAATAATTCAGGAGCGCACGCGAGTTGACTAGCATGATGAGGCCGATCCTTCCTCAGACCAAGTGGAGTAAAGATGATCCGGACGGACGAAAAAGAAAACCGTTCGTCCATCAGATTAACAATTCAGCTCACGGAGATATTCATACACAAATTGTGTGTAAATGATGGTACTCTCAGTGATGTTCAAGACCAGACAAGACTTGACGCTCGAATGTTTCTTTTCATGGAAAGAACTTTAAAAAGCGTAGGATTATTGTTACGTTCATAAGTAATTCTTGCAAATGCTGAAATTTGGACCCGGAAGGTTCATTTGGACTAGGAAAGTTTACGCTACATGAAAGCGAGATGGCCGTAATTGGAATGGAGCTTCGAGGTCAGTGCGTAGAAATGACTTGCTTGAGGTAGTGAAAGGAGACCTGATGTGGTTAAGCACGCTTCAACATATGAGATCAGCATGGAAATCATTGAATTTTCGATTAGAAATCGAAACAGCCAGCAGACCTGGTCGGTAATTACTGTAGAAAACGCAGGAGAAAGCGATCTGTCAGTTCCACGGGCTTATTGGATACTCTTGGTGACCTCTTGTCCACTTTGCTCGGATAAAAAATTCGAGAACCGCGCCTGCCAGGGAAGAAACTGATAAAAAATTAATGTTGTAAAATAGTTAACAAAGGGCTTTGGGCAGAAGCATGGGTTTTTGACACGCAGACGCTGACTGAAACTCCTTTTTTCATCGAAAAATGAGAAGTGAACTTTGTATACCAAATCTTTCTTGCTTTTACTACAGATGGAAGTTTTGTGAATGAGAAAAGCCAGGAGTTTCCAATGCATTCGGATCTTTCTTTAGTGTCTCTCGACGTTCCAAGCAAATTGCAATATGAAAGCTAGTGTCTATGTGAGCAGACGAATCAAATCTTCTAAAAATACGAGCTGCAAAGTTTCTAACACTCCTTGGGTGCTAATAAATTAAAATACAGAAGAGTTACCATTTTCTGCGCTTGTACTTTTGAAACAAAGTGCCTCACGAAGACTTGGCTCTCATGGAAGGAGAGTTGTATTTGCATACTAGTTTAAATTTTGGAAAGAAAAGTGCTGTTATTGCATTCTTTTCTCATTGCTCGGATATCTTGCACTGAACTTCCTCAGGGATGGTTTAAGTTCGTTGCCAGCTAGACTTTTTCAGCAACAGAATTGCTGAAAAAGGAATTGCTGCCAGTTATGAGTTGCTCGTTGCTAGCAATTACTGGATGTTAATGCTTACTGCCAGTTATGAGTTGCTCGTTGTTAGGAATTACTGGATATTAACAGTTACTGCCATTTAATGGTTGCCCGTTGCTTGTAATTACTGAATACTGCTAGGAAATACTGCACAATTACTGAACTTACTGCCAGTCATAAGGAGGTCGTTGCTAGGAATTTACGAATGTTAATACTTACTGCCAAACATGAGTAGCTCTTCGCCAAGAATTACTGAACATTAACATGTGCTGGCAGTTGTGAATTGATCATAGCTGGGAGTTACTGAATTTTAATACGTACTTACTACCAGTTATGAGTTGCTTGTTCCAGAAAAAACTGAATGTTCAAATTTACTGTTCAATTAGAATTACTACCAGGAAGGTGATCGAGGGGAGGGATTAAACCATTCACATGCCACTACAAATTAAGTCTCGCTTTGGATACAACAGTTAAGTGCCTGCTTCCTCTCGTTGAGTTGTGTAGAAATGGTAACTGCCTTGTAAGCAGCGCATGCGCAAAGATTCCAACTTTCATTTTCCGATGAGCTGCAATGCAGAAATATTCCGTTAGATAATGCGTTAAAGCAATTAATTGCCACGCGTTTTTACTTGGGAATAAATCGCGTTTATATATTACATCTACTCAAGCAAAATAAATTTCAAGTGTTATTTTCCAAAATAAAGGGCATGGAACTATCGATAAAACTTGGCCTCTGAGCTTGCATTATAATTTCAGCGCATTTGAAACCGAAGCATCAGACGAAATTTCTAACGACATGTTATACACTGATATTGGTAAATGTGAAGTATTGATTGGCATAACACTATTTTACGGTGCAAAGATTGATCATCGTTTTAGAAGAGTTTTTGTCTTCAATATTTTGAAATAATGTGAAACATCACTGTTTTCATACACTGGCTGCTAAACGAATACTTCGAATTTTATTGCTTGAATTTATTGCGATTCTAAATCTATCCTGATACCTTAACAAGAATCATCAGGACGATAAAATGAGAATCAAAAGAACACGCAAAATATTTCAATTTAGAAAATTTTTCTCGGGAACAATAATTTCAGAGTCAAGGAATAACCAAAAGCAACACGAACCAACTCTGTATATTTTTATTTATTAACAAAGAAGCTTCTTAATGCGAACGTTTCCTAAATTATCCAGTTGGTGATTACGAAAAATGCTGCCCTTTAAGAGAGACGTCTTACTCGCGCTCAGAAAACTGCATAATAATTACAGCACTGCTATACTTACAAGACCGCTTGCTGCAGTCATTTATATATTTTTGGGCGGTCGTCACGTCCGGAGTGTAGCTTCTCTTACATCTGAGTTTATTTCCAAAACTGGTAACTAGATTGAAATTGTCATTAATTTAATATTTTTATATAATATAAACATGCACATGTGTATTAATATGTATGTTGGAAATGTTGTATATTTGACATTAGTTTCATGCTATAAATTTGATTTCTCAGTTAAATCTATACAATATTTTATCACTGATGAAAATTAATCTTTATTACTTTGAGTCATGCAACCTGCAGGGTTATTATAGTGCTCGCAGTGGCACAGTGGTTAAGGGCATCGCCTTTGCATGTAGGAGTCGAGGGTTCGTGTCCCGGCGCTGGCGCGGCGATTTTCCCCGTTGGGTATAAGGGAAAGCTCAAGCACAATACCCCACTCAACCCAGGTGTCGGAAATGGGTACCGGCTTTACGGGGGAACCGTCATGGTGTCCTATATATAGTGTTAGTTATCAGGCATTTGAAAAACCAATGCTCAAGATTATATGTATCAGGCTGATTGGAAATAAAGCATCCTAAGATGCCGATGTTTGTTTATAGGGTTGAACATAACTGATAAAATACCACAACGTAGACCTATCTAGTTTACGTCATTTAAAAAATATTCATGGTGTTTCCGAAGAAAGGCTCGTAAAAAGTGTATAAGGATGAAGTAATTTCTATATTATATTAAGAGGAATTGAATTGCAATAAGTGAGGTTTCAAATGAAAAAGGAATTGCAGTGACTATTATCGAAGTTCCTCAATTTAGAAACAAAAATCTGATAAAATGGATTTTAATTTCTCCATAAAATATGTTCTGAGACACACACACGCACGAACCTCATCGAGCTGTCGTACTGTCGCATCACCCGCGCATCCGTTCTGTTCCTGTGTCCATCCTGCAGTGAATGTAAACGTCTTTTAAAATCATTTATTCAATGAATATGTGATCATGTTAGTGAAGGAAAAGGCCTCTTTTTAAAGACTTTTAATTCTTAAATAATCGATTCTGTTCTCAACTCTGACCATTCTTGAAATGCTGGTTTCATTTTTCATTATTTTTATGGTCAATATCTGATACATCAGAAGTATCAGAGTCGAAAAAATTTTCGCTTATTTCCAAGGAATTATCGATCTTATTTTTATATTTCATTTCTAGACTTACAAGCCTCGATTCAAAACAAACTATTTTCTTTCAACTTTACTTCGATCAATGAGTAAATCATGAAATACACCAATTTTGAGTCCTCAATTTTATTTTGCAGCTGGTCATTACCGGCATGTTTTCAAAATATCCTCACCGTAAGATTTTATCACAAATTTTATCGCAAAGACATCAGTAACATCAACCTCATTCACAAAGAACCATTATATTATCACTTGCAAACGATCTTTGCCCCTGAAGGGATTAAACCATTAATATTTCATTTAGCTCATCACAACTCAGCACATTACAAAAGCACACGTGTTAGACAATGTCACATTGACTTGTAAGTTTCTCAATAGATATTTAAAATCCCGATATCCAACCTACATCACACGAGATGCATTGCACGATATAAAGTAGCGCATCACATCCTCGTGAGAGTAACGAGCTAAGCTTTCTCATTATGTTCAAACATTATTTTCATGACATTCTTACTCCATGCATTTACTTTTCAATAAATTTGCTGTGCATCTTCACTCGTGTGACAAAAGGCTAAAAATTTAAAATTTAGAACACACGGTAGGTTTAACGTTGCAATCCATGGATTATAAGGCGCACAACGGGGGCGATACAGCCAGCTCTGAGTTGCAGCGCAGAGCCGCCGCGTGGGAGCGCCGCAGACGTCGCCA
>JACJUY010000810.1:70988-188116 GCA_014220935.1 Platorchestia sp. MABIK
TGTGTGTGTACGGTTTATCCATAATGTGTGCGTGTTGTGCATGTGGGGCGTTTGGACTGTGTGTGTGTGTGTGTGTGTGTGTGTACGGTGTATCCATAATGTATGGATAGTGTGTGTGCCTTGCGTGTGGGGCTTATGGACTGTGCGTGTGTGTACGGTGTATGGATAATGTGTGTGTTGTGCGTGTGGGGCGAATGGACTGAGCGTGTGTACGGTGTATGGATAATGTGTGTGTTGTGCGTGTGGGGCGAATGGACTGAGCGTGTGTACGGTGTATGGATAATGTGTGTGTTGTGCGTGTGGGGCGTATGGCCTGTGAGTGTATGTACGGTGTATGGATTGTATTTGTGTGTGTGAAAGGCGTATGAACTGTGTGTGTGTGTGAAAGGCGTATGAACTGTGTGTGTGTGTGTCATGTGTGTGCGGCGTATAGATTGTACGTGTGTGTAGGGGAGAGGAGTGTAGGACTGCAAGTGTATGGATTGTGCGTGTGTGTGTGGGAGGGCGTATAAGCTGTGCTGTTGTGTAGGGCGTATGGTTCGTGCGTGTGTGTGTAGGGCGCATGAATTTTGCATGTATGTATCTGGGAAAAAGAGGTGTATGTATTGTACGTGTATGCTGTGCGTGTGTCAGGCCTATAAAGCATATTAAATGTGCTTACGAGGTATCGGGAATGTTCGTGTGTGAGAACGTATGAACTGCAGCGCGCGTTAGTCCAAGGAGTGTGAAGTAAAGACTGTGCGTGCGTGCTTTGTTTGTTTAAAGTTTGAGTACAGCTTTCGTTTCCATACATCCTGTGTGTTTGGAGTATGATAAAAATGTTAACTGTATTGAACCTTATGTCTTAAAATTTTCCACACTGAAAAATTGAAAAAAGTCTAATTTCTAGCGTATGGAAACTTCAGGCCAAAAGTTTTAACACATCCTCCTAATTTTACTGTGGTATAATACATCAATTTAATGCAATATTGTGTAACTGAAGGCAGACCTGTAAGTTTATTAGTATAAAATAATGAATTTTATTACTTTAACTACATAAAACCTATCTACTACCTTTTTTAAGAACTGAAAGTATGATTTTGTTATCTAGTATCTCCGTCTAGGGTTGCGTATCTAATCTGCTTGCAAAGTTCAGCGTATGTAAATAGCACGGCGTAAAAGGCCAGGCGACGAAGTGTGCTTACTTGCCGACAGTATAAAGGGAATTTTATACCCGCTCAGGTAACTTAAGTTTTCTAAGGCCACGAAGCTGAATTCTTTCATGCGAAGCCAATATTTCAAAGAGAAAGACGGAGCTCGTTCGTCTGAAGGTTACAAACTACCCTTCACCACGGCTCCTCTCGATATAGATTGGCCTCCTTAGAATAAAGTTATACAGCATGGCAGCAGCTCACCACTATAGTGCGGTGATAATGCAATGTTTTAATGAAGTTATAATGCAGAGTTAGCTATTGGAATCTGCGTAATGAGGGAATGGGCTCGATAATGAATTCTGCTTAATTGAAATCTGAGAGTTTGAGTAAAAATCGGGTTCGATGCATACTTAATTCGCCGTCTTTGTGAAACGCTTCACTGAATTGGGCTTCTTTGCGCACTGCTAAGAAGTCTCAAGAAATGCATTACCTTTAGATAATTTGAATTATTCTGGGGCACGCTCCATGTTCTTGGGACCGAATCATGTGGACATGTTTAACATTGAAGTTTCATTGTAATGCAGTTTGAAACGTGAAAGTCGATTCAAGTTTTAATTATGGTATTAATATTGAAATTCATAGAAAAATCTTAAAAACGCACATTAGGAGGTGCACTCTCAAATAACTGTTATTCAGAGAGGAAAATATTTACTAAAAATACAGAAGATCCCTTAAAATAAAGTTCTTATATTTTGAACTCTCCTTCTCTCTCACTGGCTCCGAAACATCCTTAAACTTCACAAATATATTATTCATATGTTTTCCATTGTGAAATTCGAAAAATGACGCTTCCCCTCTTGAAGGTTAATGCCTATTGTTCGATAAACCATTGCAATCAGGGTAACCGCAATAGGTATTGTTTTTCAATATATATTAAGAAACCAAGCTCTCTTTCAATACTGAATCGTGCACCCTACGCAAACGTAGAGCCAAATTTGTAGTCATTATTAGAGAAAAGAATGGCTGACCATACCTCCTGCCTTAGTAATCGAAGCATCAAACTTGGTAGCCAGAATTGCAGGTAAAGACAGAGCAAGCTATTTGTTGTGCGAACTTTGAGGAATCTGCTACTATTTCAGGGCTTTAAAGCATCTTTTCCTTTTTTAAGGTCGCATCTACTGACTCAAATCAGCATCTACGGATCAGCGCGTGAGTGCGATGGCCTTTACTGTTTATTATGTGTGATCATCTCATACTATGGATGACTACTCTTCTCCCCCAAACTGTGGATGATAACTCTTCTCCCCCAAACTGTGGATGATAACTCTTCTCCCGCACACTGTGGATGATAACTCTTCTCCCGCACACTGTGGATGATAACTCTTCTCCCGCACACTGTGGATGATAACTCTNTTAAAAACGCACATTAGGAGGTGCACTCTCAAATAACTGTTATTCAGAGAGGAAAATATTTACTAAAAATACAGATGATCCTATCAAATAAAATTCTTATATTTTGAACTCTCCTTCACTCTCATTGGCTCCGAAACATCCTTAAAATTCACAAAAATATTATTCATAAGTTTTCCAATGTGAAATTCGAAAAATGACGCTTCCCCTATTGTTCGATAAGTCACTGCAATCAGGGTAACCCCAATAGGTATTGTTTTCCAAATATATATTAAGAAACTAAGCTCTCTTTCAATACTGAATGGTGAACCCTAAGCAAACGTAGAACCAAGTTTGTAGTCAATATTAGAGAAAAGAATGGCTGACCATACCTCCTGCCTTAGTAACCGAAACATCAAACTTGGTAGTCAGAATTGCAGGTAAAGACAGAGCAAGCTGTTTCTTGTTGCGAACTTTGAAGAATCTGCTACTATTTCAGGACTTTAAATCATCTTTTCCTTGTTTGAGGTCGCATCCACTGACTCAAATCAGCATCTACGGATCAGCGCGTGAGTGCGATGGCCTCTACGCTTTATTATGTGTGATCATTTCATACTATGGATGACTACTCTTCTCCCCCATACTGTGGATGATAGCTCTTCTCCTCCACACAGAGAATGATAACCCTTCCATGTTGCCGTCATCGGTCAAGGGAGCGCATAGCATAAGCAGTACGTGGCTCAAAAACATTTGCGTTGGTTTGTGTTTAGTTTAAACTGAGTTGGCTTCCGATTGCTAAACCAGTTTGCATTTAAAGAACAGGTTTGCATCCGCAAGAAGTGTTGCATGCATAAGTCGTATGTCAGTTTATACTTCTAGAGAAGTGGAGTTACTTTTCGTCTCTCATTACAGCTGATAAAACAATGGTGAAATGAATTATCTCGCATCAAGAACACTCAACAAAAAGCAATGATGATAGTTTCGCCAAATGCCGGTGGCGTAATTTGCACTGTTGGAGATTATGGAGTCAAACTGTTTGAGATTATGGAGGTGAGCGTTTTCAAGGAATGATCTTCAAGATATTTTTCAACGCATGGACTATTGATGTCGTTTGCTAGTTTTTCAGACCGCATCTAACACAGAATAGCTGGTGAAAAGTCAAAGCTTTGTTAGTGATGTACATGTAACAGAGATTCTTGGGTTGCAGTGCTTGAAGAAACCCAAAAGTATAAAAATAAACAGTAATTTTCATTTAACCTGAAATAAGATCTACAACAATCAGTAGTCATGAATTTGTCTATGACAAGCACAACATGCCTGAACTCGAGTACACGTGGCGTATAAATAATATTCTAATTCTATAAAGCTGTTTAGGTTTTATTTAGGTATAAAAGATCTTTAATCCTCTTTAACAACTCCCCTAACACCCTAAGGCACATATCATTATCGAACTATCTCCAAAACCATCCCAAAATTTCCCTTGTCTCCGCGAGCCCATACAGAGCCCTTGAACACTGCGCAGATAAGCGCAACTATAATATAGGAAAATATTGATTTCCTAATTGTGTTGGTCATTCATTTAAAATATTTACAGAGCTACGTACAATCCTCTACTGTGCTTGTATGTGCTCATTTTAATGAACTAAAGCACTAGGAATTGTTCCCCGCGTAAGTCGAAATTGTTTTGAACTTGTAGCGAAGAGAAGTTAATGAGCAAACTTAGATAACGAAGAGTAACAACACCTTGAAGAGTAGGAAAATAATAATTTATGGCGCATTCTTTCAAAATTAAATGGCGGTTACCGAGGTTGTGCTCTTACTGTGATCAAAAACTGCATTGCATCAATGCCAGGCTATAGTTTACGTTGAGTTATGTTCATAATACGATGTAAGCTTTCCCATGTTTTCTGTCCTTAATTTACTTGATGCGCTGGGGCCCTGACGAGCGTTATTCGAGGAAGAGTGAATGGCTAACGCACATTGACTATGGTCACTACTCGTAATACTATATCTATGTGTCAGCTGAGGTAGATTACTGGATCTTCAAAAACAGTGTAATTAAAAAGGAATGTTTTATTTTGGTATGAAATCAGAAATTTTAGCCCCTTGAGCTGCGAGAACCTCGAAATGGCTCACTATTACAGGGCAGAGCATTGCGATGCTCATACTTTACGCAATGCGTTCCATTTACTAGATTGTTTGGAGGTTTGTCTTCCTGTTACCTATCAATTGACGGTCTCTCACCTTATTTACTGAATCGTAAGACTTGACGTTTCTACGCAACCTTTTTGACTGACGGTGCTTCCTTCACTTTCTCACTCCATTTACTGGATTGTAAAGAAGTATGCCTTTATGTAACATTTTGATTGAGGATACTTCATTTTGTTGCAATTGAAGGTAAGTTTTGACCATCTCACCGTCAATGAGAAGATTGTTCCGTTGAGAAACAACTCTTCAATTCCACTGTAAGTAGTAGTTAAAATTCTGATGATAAAAGGAAATTTCTATTTATATCACGACTATAATTTTCTCCGGAAACAAACAAAATTTTTCTTCGTAGTGGCAATCAGCAACTTGGAAATTTGGGAAAATTAATATTTATAAGTTTTAGTAGATAAGTAGTTCATAAAGTTCTGTTCATTTTGCTCATAGTCAGGGTGGTCGGAGTTCAAAGCACAGAGTTTAAGAGTTAATGGATTCAAAATTCTTAGAATCGTGACATGTTTTTATTCATCATTTCAAAAACAGTGTCAATTTGTCTCACTCACACGCACACAAGCACAAGGCGAATGTGCCGAAGCCTGCAGAAGATACCACCCACATGAGCTCAGTCAGGTATGCGTAAAAGGCAAAGGTTCATCTAAAGATGAGTTTCGAGGTACCTGAAGCATGAAGGGTACTCAGACCGAGATGCTGGGAAAGTATAGCATTTAAATGAAGATATGGAACTTCAGGCACGTCGTTTATAACGAGCGGCAGCCCTCTGGCATCTGCTGCCTACAATTGAATTGATGAGCTACGAATGAAATGGAAAATTAAATGCTAATTTCCCTGTAAATAAAGGTGAAACATGAACGATTGAGAAGGGAGACAATAAATTCTAATTTTGCACGGATTAGAAGTTGGTGTTTTTATGCTGAAAAAACTTTTCAGCTCATCTTGATGATGTACACGTCCCAGCTCAGCACCTACTTACAATGCCCAGTACGTTCTTCATTATCAAAAATTGTTCGAAGAATACAGTAACATTTTTTGCAACTTCTGAAGTTTCAGTCACATCCAACGAAATTTTTATTATTCTGTTGCAGCTTACGGTCGTAACTTTTGGGACAGCAACTAAAGTGATTTTCCTTACAAACAGTTAATGGGGGTAAAATATGGGAACGCGTGCGTAAGAACACTTAAAAGTGAATCAAATTCATTTTAAAACTAACTGAAAGCCGACAAAATCGCGTGACTAGTAGACACAAAATAATTTCACTACGATCAGAAGCGAGTTAGTATGTATTCAGACCCACATAACTTTGACTGCAGGAATAAACGACATTCCTTTTCTCTCTTTGCCTAAGCTAGTGGAGATCAGACGAGGTGTCGGAAAGAGAACGTTTCTCTCCCGTAGTTCAGGCGAAAAAGCCGCGAGACCTCGAGCGATAATATGTTGCCTCGGCGCTAAGTCAGGCAGGCATGATGAGTGATAGCGTGTATCTTGCAAAAATACGGTGCATAACAAGCCCATCTCACGGCATCCATCATTGCAATTAGCGCTAATGGGAGATCATCACATCGGCGCATGCCGCCGGAGACCGTCCGTCTGCGCTCCCCGACAGCAATTCTGTTCACAAGAATCGACTTCAATGAGAAGCTCCATTTATTTAGGATTTAATATCCATGCGTGGTTCAGTTCTCATTTCTTCGAGGGCTTCTTTACATTCTTGGCTTTCTCATCCTGGGGTTGATTGGGTAATGGGAATCGTCTGATGCTCGTAACTTCTTGTTCTGATGAAAGAATATCCTTTTTCGAATACATTCACAAGTGAAACAAGCCGAAGGTCAGATGTTTTTGAGGTAGGAAATAGATAACCGCTAAGGATAAGATTATGATGAAAGCTTTTACTTCCACTTCTGTCACTGATGATCGATCAAAATTACAATTAAGTATCAAATTATTGGGATGAAATATTGCAAACGTCGTTCAATTCATAATCTTGGGCAGATTTGATTTTTATTTCTAGCATAAAAACTGCAAACGCAATTTCTCATTTTTGAATCATGTAAAATTTAAAATATAACCATTTTAAAATATTTTTCATGTTCTATATCTAATACGAAGGGTCTCTAAACTATCAAGAAAAAATTGGTTGGTGAAAGCTTTTTCCTGTCGAGGCTTCAGTCCTCAAGAGAACGTGTTCGCTTTTAACGCTAGAGCTCCTTCTGCGAGTATCTACTCGATCTCATGGACTTGTGGAAAGGAGAACCCAAAATCTGGAACTGCGTGAGACGCGCAACATCTTTCTTGAATGACGACCACCGCAGGAATCACGCGATCCTTGGTCGTCTTTGAGTACATATAAAAGTGAGCTCAGATGCAACCCACGAAATTCACTCAACCTCCTGCTTTTGTGATGAAAAAAGAGAAATTTTATTCTCATCAAGTTAGTACACAAAATCTTGTGCACTGTATTTCAAATGCCTGATTACTAACATCAAAACGAAATGACAAGCCTCGTCGAACTAGGTTGAATTATGATTAAGTTGAATAAAAGGTATAGAGTCTATAGACTGATGAACATTACCAGCCACTTTTACCGAAATTGAACTGGAATTTCAAGCCTGAGGGACTGGGATTTTAGTTGTCAGAGAGAAGTACTGTGCACAAATGAGTAGAGACCATTAAAAGATCTCTCCCAGTGAGGGTTTAACAGATGATAATTTTAACTCAATAGGATTGTATATGCCTTAGGACTTAGAGTTAGGAAATGCTCAGCTTAGTTGAATGCAATCGAATCTCTACAAGAGATGACATTCCTGCAATACTATTCGCAATGAATGTGCACCCTACATCATCAACCAAAAAATTGAACCAAAACGCGCAGTTTGGATTACAAACGAAATTAAAGAGCTGAGCAGAATAAAGAAAACTTACTGCGTGAGCACAAAAAACATAGATCAAATAGCATTCTGTAACACAGATATAAGGAGCATGAAAAGATTATTAAAATTACGGAAGCAAAACAAACACACTCACAAGGAACAGTTAACAGCAAAAAACAACCCGAAACGGATGTAGGAAATCATTAGTGAGGTAGCCTAACAAAAATATTTAGACCACAGCAGTAATTTTGAAAACCTCTTGGAAACGGCCACTGAAAAGTAGGTACTCAAATCTTCAATGAAGTATGCAAAACCAACCCAAATCAACCTTCAGTTGAAAACCCGAGCTCCACTGCATCTGCACGTGCTAGTGCAAGGTGGAGACTACGTCCTGTCAAGTTACAGGAGTTATGAAAATTTTCATACCTATTGAAAAACACAAAGGCAGTCGGACATGATGGTATCAGTCTTCAATACATCAAAGACAGGTTCCCAGTTAGAGCACCAATGATTCGTTTGACAATTAATACATCAATGATAACTAATAAGTTCCCCGACCAACGGAAGCACTCCATGATTAGACCGCTGCATAAAACTGGTGATATTAATACAACATAAAACTACGGGCCCATTAGTCTTTTACCTGTTCTGTCCAAAATGTTAAAGAAATCGATAACAAATCAACTGTCATCTCACTTGGACGAATTGAACATGCTTCATCGAAATCAATATGTCTACAGCAGGAACACTAGTATTCAAGATGCTTTGCTTAACATCATAGAAAAAATTTAGTGATATCGATCAAAAGAATGTAACACTCTTGCTGCTCCTCGATCTCTCCAAAGCGTTCGATGGCGTCGAACATGAGCGACTATTACAAAAAATATTGAACTTGGGAGTAGACACAGAATGGTTTGAAAGTTTCTTTTCAAATCGATCTCATGCAGTCAGCTTAGATAACATATTGTCCCCGTTCATTAAGAACAATTTTGCCATTCCTCAAGGATCTATCATTGGTCCGCTTTATTTTCTATTTTCCTTAACGATTTCCCTTCAGTATGTTCCGACACACGAATCTTAATGAATGCAGATGATATTCAAATTGTAATGACGAGTACTGTGACAGGATTACCGCAACGAAAAAAACTGAAACCTTATTGAATAACCTGAATTACAATGTGACCAAAATGATCTCAAATTAAATGCGAACAAAGCACAACGCATTAATTTTGGTTCCTGAAATGTAATTTAAAAAAATCCAAATTTGACTTTAGCGGCGGGAAATGATAAAATTAAGCCGTTAAAGAAATTAAAAATTTTATGCATTTGATTCAATCGAAACATATCGTTCAGTCTCACGTTGAGAAAACTTGCGACAAAATTGATGAAACTAATTTTTTTTTCATCGTATAACAAGTGTGCTCGAGGAAAAATCTAGATTACTAGCTAAACAATTAGAGCTAATAATTAATTGTAATATTCACATGGGGAAATATGTCGCTTGAAGCGTTTTAGTTTACGAAGATTTGAAAAATATTTTTGCAAATGACCAAATACGTTTAAAATATTTCATGTTCAAAATGTTCAGTTAAAGTAAAACTTCTTTCCAGAAATTGTCAAAAGCAAAGAAATTTAAACCAATAAGTCTCCTGCAAAAATACCAATGTTCAACGTGTAAATTTTCGTTCACTTAAAACCAAGCTCAACGTTGAAAACTCTTCTCAAAGAAACCAATTTCAGAAATAGCCAGGAATAACAACACATTAAACGAATCCGAGCTGTTTTCTCAGGCTATGGTTCGAACGAAAGCCTTTTGTTAGACTTGTTTTTGTTGCCGTCATGAGGATCAAGGCTTACCAGAGAAATTCAGAACGCATTTCGCAAGAATAAATTTCTGATCGTGCTTCGTATAAAAGTGAGATGAGTTACATCTTTGGTTGGATCTTGAGTTTGTTTACGCCTTTGGCACTACTCTCGAGTGAGACCGCCGGCGTGCCTCCAGAGCTTCTCTAGATGACCGATGATGAGCGTAATGAGCTGTAATTTTGAGCTCGACGAGAGCGAAATGAACGCAGTGCAGTGACTCGACTCGCCGTCTGTGACGGGCTGTAATGAACTGTGATGAGCGCATTACGCGAGATGCTCAGTGGCTCGTGGGCTGCGGGTGTGATCGATGGAACCAAGAGGTGTTTTTGTGGTGTGTACCGGTGCTGGTTTGTGATCAATGGTACCTGTGGTGGTTCTGTGATCAATGGTATCAGTGCTGTCCTGTGATCACTGGTACCTGTGCTGGTTTGTGATCAATGATACCTGTGTTGGTTCTGTGACTAATGGTACCTAAGCTAGTCCTGTGATCAACGGTACCTAAGCTGATTCTATGATCAATTACATCAGAAAGGATCTTTGCAGTGCGGACCAGTGATGATCTTCGGACCAATGTAACTAGGAAGTAGTTTTTTTGCGTCGTTTGTACTCACTAGGCCAGTGACCGTATTATTTATGTCACTGTTGTGTAATACTTTTGGTGTATTGATCATTGCCACAAGACTGTGAGTTTGAGCTTTTATCTTCAGATATATTGCTTGAAACTCATGGCACACAGACAAATGTAAAAAGTTACAGTGATCGTTAAAACTGACAGTTGCATCGTTAAAACTGACAGTTGAGTGGCCGTATCGTAAATAAATCTCATCTGCACAAAAGTTTTAGATTGATTGGGTTATTAAGCGTGATGTGAATGTATGCACCGAATAATAAAGACACTTGTTATTATCGAAATTTCTATCCTGGACTGTCATGTTTTTTATTATTTCTTGATAAACTCTCGAAAAAACGTCAGTCACGTAGGATTGGTTGTGGAAATACGTGCTCTATAGGTGTTATATATACTAATCCTTAATTTGCTTTTATAGTTTGGAGGTGCGTTATGAAATTATCCAAGAATCATTAACAGTAATACTGCTACGTTTGTGATGAAGTTCGTGTTTTAAATTCAATGATTTGACAAAACGTAGTTGAATCCCACAATTTTTTGAAAACTTCCCACCATTTAATGTGTGAATATTTTTAAAAGTCCTTTTTTAATTTTCTCATCAGTCCAAGGGAAAATGAAACTTTCGCGTGGATTGAAATCTTCGAAATAGCCGTGCAGTGGGTCGAACTTGAATTTAGTTAACAAACTTTTGAATTTGCCATTCGTAATTGAAAACAATTTCTTTCTCTGTTCACCTTTTAAAGAAACTTGCATTGTTAATGCCCTCGCATTTGCCTTGCATTTCTGAAAACTTAATCATTTATGTGGTGCGTTGGCGTTACATTTGTGGAAGCTCCCTCTAGCATCAAGTACTTAACTTTTTCTGCCGATTTGCAAGCACGTAACAAAAGCACATACCTGTTGAACAAATCCATAAACATTCAGTCCAGGTATTGAAATACTTGATTTTGTTGCAATGCATTTTTTCTTTAAGAAAAATGCACCCACGTACTTGGGAATAAAGCGTACTTACTTATGCCATTTTTGCGTGCAAGGGAAAGGTTAGGATGCCCAAGTCGGGTTGGTTATTGCACTGGCAATTCGATTTTGACTCGTTGATCTTTGATAACACCATTCATGCACTACTGCCAGCCTTTACCGTGTGAACCTCTAACTAACATACCGGTATTAAGAAGTCCTCTCTTTGTTTACATTTTGGACTAAGTTCATCTGTGCCCTTTGTTCTCGTACAAGTCCACGCTTGACTTACATGTAGTGAACGTATCCTCAGCAACGTTACTTATACTATAGATCACTGTTGCTGATAGTTACTCGGTTGCTCGAACTGTTGCTGAGGGAAAGTATGGACATTGAAAATGGTTTAGGGAAAATGCTGTGTGGGTCAAAATAAGGTCGTTTATATGGATTATTACAGGTTTATAAGCTGTTATTTTCCCTTTTCTCAAATACTTGCAGTATTTTCGGCTGTGTGCGTAGGACAAAACTATTGTTTCCATGGTTTGTGTCCCTCATTCTGTTTCTTATAATCTTCTCGGTAATACAGCGAGTGCGGTATGACTAACGCATTCACCTATTGCTTCTGAGTTATTAAAGCCGTGACCCATCATATGTTTTTCCCGGCAACCCAGAATTTGCTGCGTGACTAACACGCACCTCCATTGGTTGTTCGTTACTCAAGCCGCCACCTATCATGGAATTCTTTCAATACACCAAGTGTGGCGTAACTAACGCGTTCGGCTATTGGTTCTGTTACTGAAGCGGTTTTTCATGCTCCTCTACAAACATTGGAAGTGCTTTGGGTGATGCCACATGTCCCGCGCGTAACTAACTCGTCAACCTGCGGCTTCACAGGCCTTGCACCTACTGCCGAAGTAGGGGCAGTGGAGGACACAACGGTCGGGCAGCGTTATACGAACCATCAGGTGTAAATTGCTCAAAGCTAAAATGACTTGACGCGAAGCCTTCACGTGCTCATTATCGGCCCAACTGCGAACGGCTGTCAGGGAAAGCCTAATTACGCCGGCCCAAAATAATTACCTTGATAAACTCCGACACTTTGTCGCTGTATAGAAAGAAAATAATGGGCTATGGATATTGGTTTTGGTCATGCTTTTGATAACATACGCGCACGCTAAACCCTAGCAGTGCGTTTTTCGAGGTTTTTCATTGGAACTTCATTAACTTCTCAGGTATTTACGGTCTTTTAAAAGACATATTTTAGGGGAATTTCACAAGGAAGAATCTTATCGTAGCCGATATCGTCAGGGAATCTTAAAGAAAATGAAACTTAAACGACTCTTGATCAACTTTGTTGTTTTTCAAATCTCATAATTAGACAAAAATAATCGAATTTAAATTCCTAAATTTCTTGCGCGGAAATAACTTCTCGAGGCAACGTTATTTGACTATCTTGTAATGAATTCTACGGGTATATTTATTTTAACTATTGCATAAGTGTCAGAAACATTGTATTAATGAATTGTAAAAAAATGTCATGTACATATGTTTGATATTTATTTACTTGTTAACTTTGTTAATATTTTTTGCACTCGCGAAAAACCAACTTGCTCCTTATTTTTGAATTATCTTTAAATTTAAGTGAAAATTTCGAGCATTCATCAGTCCGTTGTTTGTACCCATTTGCAATGAAATATCAATTAACTCGTAGCGATCGTAAATGTTTTTTTGGTAGTAGAAATGACCATGATGACCTCTGAAGCTTTGCATTGATCATCGAGCCCTGTAAAAAGCCGGGAAAATCGGTAATAAATTGCAAATAAATCATTTTGGAGGGATGGCAACAGCGCTAGTTAACCGATTCACAAATTTTCTTCCTTGAGGACCAGAGTGACGACGAAGAAAAAGTTTTTGGGGACAAAAAGCGTGCATCCGCCCCGGCGTCGCCGTGACTGCCACTTCAGGCCAACAGTTTTTGCGCCCCTGCGTGCCATTCACGGCCTTTCCATCGACTTAATTGCCTCTAAAACAGTCCACAATTTGAGGCAAGTTTCCACGAAATGTGGTGACGACATTTTTTGAATCCGACATTGTCAACTTCACGATTGGAAGGAAAAAATTGACGCAGCAAGAATATTTGAAATGCACAAGTAGGTGTAGGTATGAATTAACTTTATTTATAAATGCAGAGTGGCAGTTGAAAGATCAATAAATTTTGCATACGTGTATTCGTGAAACAATTATGAAAACAGCAATCAACGAGTTTCTAAAATTGTAACTTCTGATCTGCTTATGATAAACCCCTTCATTGTAAACACGTGCCTCACTCCTCGAATTAGAGCTATCAACTCGCGCTCGATCACGATTTCAGTGATTAACAACAGCTAAAAAAATTCTCTCACTAGAAATTGGTTCCGTGAACGCGGGCTAAATTACGTTAGGGGAACTGTATGCGTTGTGCCATTGCTATTTAAAGAATGTATTGAAAGTGAAATCTACAGTCTGTGCATTTACCTACACAGCTTATGATGAGCTGTGAGATTTATAAATTGATAAAGCTACTTCACAAAGCGAGTTCTGTACGTAAAGCATCCTGATAGCCAGTCGTCTTTGAAAAATAATTAAGGAATTGATGACCAGTAGTAAATTTTGGCTAAGAAGACGCTGTTTCAAGGGGAAGATGTGAGGTCCCGAGTTGAAGGTTAGGTAGGATTTCCTTTTGATGTAATAGAATAGGTCTTTTATGTTATTGAAGACCCTTTTTTCGGTTCAATAGCGTGTGTTTTTCAGCACCTATCACTCTCTTCATCAACTTTTGTCTTGTTTTATAAAATCCTTTCAATCTTGCTGTTTCTGTGCGCGGGGTGACCAGTCAGACTTTTTTTCAGATGTTTTTCATTCCCTTATTCCCAAACAAAATGGTGGCTTCTTTTTCTTCTCTTGGGAACACTTTTTTTCGTTGTTAGGAAGGTTTAAACAAACTCATAATCAAAACTGCTAAAAAAACTGTTTCTCCCAAATGTGATGAGTTTGACAGCGGAGGAAAGAGACGTGAAGTTTCATAAACATTTGACCACGTGAAGCAAGTTCTCACTCATTAAGAAATGAGGCCAGCGAATTCAAAAAGAGTGTAAATCGGTCTCATCAAAAGGCAAAACGCAGGGTTCCTCTAAGCCGCCTTGCTCGAGTGCTGCCAATTACTGTGACGCTAGCGGGCAACAGCGTCGAATTAATCAGAAACCTTTGTTGCACGTGCCATTCAGTGATCCTTTTATCTTGCGTAGATCTTATCGTTTCTTTCTCTGACGACACAAAAATTTTCTCGGAATGGTGATTTCGCATTTTAAGGTCTCCAATTACGATGGATTACTGTGAGGGCTTGTGATGATATTATCCGGATAGGGATTTTGACTCCATAAATCTCAAAGGTATATATGAGGTTAATGGTGGTTATGCTGAACAAATGGTTGCCTGAAAAATACTGTTGGGTTAACCAGTAACTCACTGTTCGTACAGTTCAGAAATGAATTTGAAAAATTTCGGTCGATTTGAGAATTACTTTTTTTTACGTTGACAAGAATATTCATCATCAGCATTATTGCTTGCGATGAACAATGCAAATCATTTTCAAGAAAAAGATTTGAAAGAAATATTTCTTTGTCCAGAATACTCGACATTCACCAACCAACGCTTCTTTCGTAGCATCACACAACATCTAGAAAAACTAGCCCATGCTAACCCAATACTTTATATAACAGCCCTGAGTTTACAAGAAACAAAATGAAATAACCCTAAACGCCATTTAAGTTTAATTTTTTAGGAGGATTCATGGCTATTTTGTAACTCATTAAGGCGTCCGAGCGTCTACCACTTCCGTTCTGCTGAACAATGGTCGGTGGTTTGACGTCGCTTGTGTGGTTGACTTCATTTTAAAAGCTGCAGACGTTCGGCAGGAGACGCTAACTGGCTTTTTGTGTTAATGAACCGTGCCTGAACAGAAGGGTGCCCTAACACCTCCAGCAACACATTGGAAGTACAAACTCAATGCGTTTATTTCAATGTACAATGAAAAGCAAACTGTGCCAAAGAGATGTTTGTTAAAAAAAGAATTTAAAAAAACACACTAGAATAGGTTTACCACAGTTTCAGCTAGACAATTAAGGAGTAATGCTAATAAATACAAAAGTAACGTAGAAAGTATCTTATTTACTGAAATTTTAAAGACCTTATATGGCAAAGTTCTGTGAACTATGAGAGCGAATGCAATAGCGATTTTATATTATTTATTTAAGAAATGACAGGATATTGCAATTTGGAAATATTTAAATCAAGGAATTTTTCCTCTAATTATTTTATTTAATTTATTGAGATCAGTTTTTGTGAAATGAGAATTAGCAACATAAAAACAGTAGCATTAACAGGAAAATTGGAGCGGTGGTAGTGATCGAGCTATAAAAAATAGCTTAAGAATATCGTCAGAGTAGTATAACTTGGAAATTATCACGAATTAGTACAAAAATGCAATAAATATCAATGTTAAATGCAAGGCGTGAAAATGAGCCACAACTGGTTGCCACAACTGGTTGCAATTAGTTCAGTCATTCGTAGTTACAGTGATCATATTGAACTTCGATGTGCCGGCCGACGGCAGTGGGGGTTTTTTGCTCTGGTGTGCGATTCTCCCTAACGTAGACCTACAACAAGATTGTTTCTCTGAATTTCTTGCCTGTGTCCCAGACTCGTCAAAAGGAAAACATTCAGGGGTCGTACTGGGTCATGGCCGGTAATTCTCCCCGCTGGGAAAAGGGAGAACTCAGACATAATTTCCCACTCTATCCACGTGTGGAAAATAGGAACTGGCTTGACCAGGAGTACCCGTCATTGCTTCCTGGTGTTAGTTATAAATCATTAAAAAACAATGTGCAAGATGTGTATCAGGTTTGAATAGAATAAAACATCTTTATTTCTTCCATTCTACGCAACAGTAGCCACGAGGGCAACCCTGGGAGAGTATGCTCGTCATAGGGAATCCCTCACGGGTTGAGGATTATCAAAATACCCTCCAGGTGACAAGTCAGTCAGTGCCTTCTTTTCCACTCACCAGGAAATTCTTCAGTGCATCAATAATAAACAAGTTTCATTCTTTATCCAACCGTGCAAGTGGTAGGTAAAATATACTCTCATAAAAATATCTCTTGCTTGTTTACCACTGAGGCACTATTCCCAGAACAAAATTTTTGAACACTTTGACTGCATTTGGTTAAATTGATGTTCAATATTCAACTCAAATTTAAAGTCAATTGTATTGAGAAACTTTTAAAACAGCGAACGTCAACTGGATCATGCTTTTATTTAGCTTTAATTATTTTTCAAGTTGAGCTTGTGATTAGATGACGTTGAGAAGCATTGCGAAAATCCCCTCTGTGGCCACGGCGCACGTTGCGGTTAGAGTGTTAATCACGTCTCACCTTCATTCAATGATTGATTTCAACACGTTGACCGCGGGGGGTCAAACTGAAGTTCAAAATTCAATTTAAATTGGAAGCCAATCGTAGATAGTAATTTTGAGAATAGCAAACATTAACTGGATCGTGCTTTTATTTAGCTTAGTTTCATGAAAATTGAGTTTGTGACTACTTGTCGGTCATCAGCATCATGAAAATTCCCTCCATATGTATACCAGCATCTAACATCGCGACCAAAAACGTGTTACCGGTGAATGTGAGCTACACTTCCACTGCAGTAAATTTCTGCGCACCAAAATATAGCCATGTACAGCTGTGACAAAACAAGGTTTTAACCTGAACTGGGAAGCTCCGTGACTTTTGAAACTGAGCGCTCGCATACCTGCATTTGCTCCGTAACTTCTGAAACTGAGCGCTCACATGCCTGCGTTTGCTCCGTAACTTCTGAAACTTAGCGCTCACATGCCTGCGTTTGCTCCGTAACTTCTGAAACTGAGCGCTCACATGCCTGCGTTTGCTCCGTAACTTCTGAAACTGAGCGCTCACATATCTGCGTTTGCTCCGTAACTTCTGAAACTGAACACTCACATACCTGCGTTTGCTCCGTAACTTCTGAAACTGAGCGCTCGCATACCTGCGTTTGCTCCGTAACTTCTGAAACTGAGCGCTCGCATACCTGCGTTTGCTCCGTAACTTCTGAAACTGAACACTCACATACCTGCGTTTGCTCCGTAACTTCTGAAACTGAGCGCTCACGTAACTGCGTTTGCTGACGCTGTATTTTTCTTGCCGATTATTACGCCCCAGGAAACGGAGAACCGATTTACACTCTTCTCATTAGAAGACTATTTATCTGCCGTAATTCGTAAGGAAAATGTCGGTGTGCATTTATAACAAACCAAGGAATGTATTAGAGCACTTTGCAGTAATTATTCTGCGCCATTATTTAAGCTTTGGAAAAAATTTGGCTAGCACTTTACAACGTCTGAAAGAAGTGCTGAAAATAAAAAAGAATTTATCCGCAATAAAATTATCAGTATGCAGGAAACATAGGTTAATTGCTTTGATTGTAGCCTGAAGATTGCGTCGAGAAGATCTTGTTTTGATGTATTTTAACAACTTGATCAAAATAGTTCTGTTGTAAACATTTGCTGTTAATCTTCATCGAAGAAAATTATTTAGTTGTTCTCGTACAAAATATATATACTCCAATACATAATTGTTTTAGCATTATATTTATTTATGCATAATTCATTTAGTATTATATTTATATACAATTGATTTAGCATTATATTTTTGAGAGTGCATTACAGTTTTTCGCCTTTATTGAATTCAGTTACGGGCAAACTACTGTCCTCTAATTGACTTCACATGGCCCTCCAACAGCTAAAAAAGTTGAAACTAGAAATGACGAAGCAACGCCAAATGATATTGTGAGCCAAATAACCTAATCCTTTAATAGCCTTTCATTTTATGCATTTTGAACATAAACCGTTTTGAGTTAAAAATCAAGAAAATATATAATTACGATGTTTTTAATTTTATTCCCACCTAAAAAGGCCGCCCACCTCCAATTTAATCCCTTTGGTCCTAAATGTAGGAACATGTGCAGGGTTAGCAGCCATTTGCCCGGCGGAGGCGAGCAGTAACTCACAGATGACAGGTTGGTTAGCTAGCTACCGGCCCTCACGCACATCACACCTGACCGCGCGACGACAGGTCTTCGCCGCAACCAAACTCCGCAATTTCGCCAAGCAACTAGGCTAAGGCCATTGAATTCTAAAACGTTGGTGCGTGTATTGTCTTAATAATAGGCACTAGCATATCATCTGTTTCTTTCAGACACATCAACATCAACGTAGACTGTATTTTTTACTACGAAGTTGAGATTTTTTTATAAAGTGTCCTGCGGGTAGAAATTCCAGCAGGGTAATACTTAATCGAGGAAACAACGCATTTTTGGTGGCTAACCGTGAAATAATTCATTTTTTGTAATTTTGATAAGATCCTTATCAAATCCTTCAACACAGCATAACCAAATAATGAGAATATAAAGCTTTACAGAATAGGATCATCTTCGCAAGTATACCTATTTAATTAATATTGACAGCCCTCACTTTTTTTGATTAACCATCAATTAACTCTGCGCTTTAATAATGTAATTACTTAACCCATCGATGAGTAAAAATTTCAGGCGTGTAAACAATTGTTTTACAGGCAGCCTAGTGAGTTTCTATTTGATGTTCTGCAGCTTTGCCGCATTATGTAGTGCGGAGGCTAGCTTTCTGACCGCAGGCAAACACGAACCTCATTCTTCGCGGTTTGGCGAATTTCGAAACGTCTTTGCGTTGGGAAGGGTTTGACGAACGCAAATATGCTTAATCCATTAATGTTTTCCTAATTCATTTGAGGGGTTCACTGTGCATTTAAACACGTTTTGAACGCAAATGCACAGAGAAAATATGCTCTCGATATTTTATTTCCCAGAATTGCAGACTCGTTGACGTTAACTCATTCATTCCATATCCCGCATTGAAATGTTTAGGTACTCTTTCCCGTCAGCATTTTTGCACTTATATTACCGTTACCACAACCACCGTAATTCGACTGAATCTGGCATTAGCTACGGGAGGAAGAAACTGTCACTCGGTAGTGAACTTCAGAAAAGAGATTAAGCGTTAAATTTTTGCAAAATTACAATCTATTAAAGGCTATTTCCGAAAGAATTTGTCCTCTGGTGAGTTAAAGGGTTAAAAGCTTCGGAATTGACACCGTTAGGCTGAAGTTCAAGCAACAATGGAAATTCGGCAGAGTGTGCAATGATCTAACAGTCTACATATGTGTGTTACTCCGAACTGAATGATGAATGTCTTTAATGGACGTTTTCATAAATATGAAAGATGTGAAAGATTTACGTTGAAAATTGCACGAATAAATTGTATTTTCCTATTTTAAACAGACTTTCGAGAAAATTTGATTTACAATGATCTTGACTTACAAGAAAAGGTTTAATTAGAGTTTTAATTTCGGCACAATGAATAAATGATATGAGTTGAAAATGCGTTTCAAAGTTCAAACGATGAAACTGCTTTCGGGTCTGCAAAATACTCTACCTGATGTAATACGCATAATACATACATCAACAGTATAATTAAATAATTTTTATAAATTGCAAAAGAATGATTTAGGATGATGCACATGTCAACGTAGAAGCGTTATGTTCATAATAAAAACATTTTTTCATAATTCCGTCGCTATTGACTGCTAAAATGCATTTTACTAGTGAACATTGTTCAACTGTATACGCATCGTTAACGGCAGTGAGCTCTTATCCGAGTCCTGTGACGTATTGCGCAAATTAAGACAAATGTTCTCGAGGTAGGAGGGTGGAGCCCTTGTTCCGTAAGAATTATGGACCTAATATCTTCCCCGGTTTTTAGCGTGATGAAAGTTTTACTTGAAATACCTTTATACTTAAAAGAATAATGCTTATCGTAAAAAAGTCATTGTATAATTCACGTCTTTGGCGAATCGTAGTGAATATGACAATGTACGTTCTATAAAATTTTACCTATATGTACGACTTACAAATTCATACAGATGTCCAGTCGTTACAGATGGCAACACGTGACATGCCAAAGTCATATTAATTTACGAATGTACACAAGGGATAACGTTGAGAATTTGCAGGACTATGACACCTTAATAAAAGCATTACAAACGTACTGTATTTATTACATTTGATGTTCGGATGAACATAGCAGAGCATGTCGGTTAGTTTAAAAACTGGCCGTGCAGCTAGACTGACCAATAGACGTTTTACGTTACTGTCGTATTGCGCAAAAATTTGTTAACTTTTCCTTGAGTGGAGGTACTAAGTATGGACTATTGCAAAGCATGTGTTGGGTAGAGTTCTTCAAACAAATCTTACCTGTAAAACATGAGCTTTGTATTACTTAACTTAAGAGTTTCGCGAGAGGGTTTATTTCTGAGAATGACGGAAAGTTACTAAAAAGAATAATTTTAATAAAATCACACGTTCTTAGAACCAGCAAGAACTGAAACCTTGCGCTCAATGATGAGTGTTTATGCAAAATTTAAAATTTTTTGAAATTGAAATGATGAATTACAATGCAAACTTGAACTGGAATTCACAAAGAAACATAACAATCGAATAGTCATGGGGTAGCTTGCTGGTGTCCTCAAGAGCTCCTCAAAAGCAGGTCGGAAGTAAGAGACTGGTTACCTTGGTACATCAGATAGGCCTACTGTCTACAGCTCTTCATCTCAGGACAGCTTTGTCACAAGGTAAGTATTAGAGTGTGGTAACTTCTAATTAGCATTCATGGAAGTGATCAGCCACAAACATTGAGGCTCGTTCCATTACAGAATAGATTCCAACTCACCGATATCTTGTTCTGTAAAATGCTCCGATTTATTCTGTTTCAAATATTACTTCCGTCACTTTTATGGATTCCAATTTTTCATTTAAAGAGAGAGTGCGCTAATGTAAATCATATACTAATGTAATCATAATCATAACTCAGAAAAAGTAGTTCGATATTGGTTGGTGTTACGATTCGGAAATAGTGTGTGCTGACTTAGTACTGAAAATATAAAATTCAAGGGTAAAAAATGTTCGTTAAAGATTATAAGAAATTCCGTATTTTAGCAATAGTACCGCAATAAATTATGTGATTTGAGTCAATCTTGAGCCGGAAATCCACACAAGTTAAAGGTACTAACCGTTTAATTGTTTTTCTAGTTATGTTATTGAATCATGAACCTTCATGAATGAATAAGATCACCAGCTATATTAGTTCATGATTTCGTGTTTATGAACTACGAAATGAAAAGTATTTCTGAAAAGAAATTTGTTCTGACCTAATATATTGCAATAATACAAAAATTTAAAATTTGTTTAATCGAATAGCGCTCCAAAATTTCTCCGCGTGCATTTAGAGGCATAATTAGCCCTAAAAAATAGCATTGACGATCAAGATTCTCATTATAAGTTCCCTAATATTTTGAGACTGGAGGGTGAGAATCGTGGCGGCGTGGAGATGTGCAGCCATGTGATTTTCCAACTTAATTACACGCGTGAATGTCACGAAGTTCCCATGAGTTCGTTCCCCAATGTGGATTTCATTATCACAATAGGGCGTCAAGGCAGCCCTCCGTCTAACAATGCTGCGCGCCAAGTCCTAGACTCGTCTTCTTCCTGCTTGAGTTGCATGAACATTAATCGGCAAATTGACAACTTCCGAAATTATGGCCGGGAACTGACTCCAGCAGCGTCACATTCACCTCAGCGCAACAGGGCGCCCCAATTGGATTTGACTTTCCGATCGCAGCCACGCAACACCTGCACAGCTGCAGCATGTCCGGTCGTAAACTCAGGAAGTTGATTCGAATGAAACACACGGGGCTCATTCAGTTTTTTTTATAATAGTGACTAACCTTTGATGGTAGATAGAAATGCTAAAAAATTGTGTGGATCCCAAATATATTGGACTGAGGTGCAGAGAGCGACTTTCAAAATCTGAAATCAGTGTATTTTTCCAGCTTTCAGAATTTGAACAGAGATTATGCTTCTGCTCGAAACCACAGAGGACCGTTGAATCCCCTGTTAATTAGAAATTCATGAATTTATCTTAGTTTAATAATTAAAACATAAGATATATTATGATCACTACCATTCTTCAACAATCGTTATTCTTCCCAATTTCATCACTCTTTTGAGAGCATAAAATTTAAAAATGGTCAAGCATTAATGAATCATTATAATATGTTAATTTACTATAAATGAGCATAAACAAAATTCTACGTTTAAATTCAAGTTAAGATCTTGAAATTTCTTTAAAATTTAAATTCAAACTGAATCCAGTTTACCTCGATCATTGCGATTAAGAACCCTTATGTTTGACATCTTTATTGCAAGCTGGTATCTAGATTACAGCACATAACCCAAAGCTTTTTGAAGAAAAGGGACCTCAGAGTTCAATTGTAACGGCAGCAGCGCCGCAGTGTTCAGGTTACGGGCTAATTTTTGGCAAATGGATCGCCGAGTTTCCATGATTACCTTCCTTCTCACCGTGATTGGAGCAACCAGCGTACGTGCCCCGTTACGTAGCGGACGTGTATTGCTGCGGTGCACTCGGGTCAATTACACTAAAAAGCTACGTAAAATTGTGTTATTAGCGCTCCATCGCAGGAAGGAGGTTAAAGAAAGACTAGCAATTGGAGTTTCAAGCATTAACACGCGCTGCGGCTAAGCCTCGTTTCAGGTAGATTGTGTACATTTTCATTGCCTAGAGTTGACGCACTTACTGTTGTTTCTTGATTAACACTAAACGCAGAAAAAATGTGGTGTTAAAAACTCTCCCGAAGGGTACTCACGTAATTTTGAAAATTAAGGACCATATGAAATGCGAATTACGAAAAATCGAATTACTTCGTTGTCCAGGATCCCCGACAAATAATTTCGAGGGGGAGCCAGACATATATTTTCAGCAATCTTTTTATTCTTTTATTTACAACGGCGACTGAAACTGGCCCCTAGCTCAACATTTCGAGGGGCTCCCCCCCCTCCCCCACCCTCCCTAGCTGTGCTACTGGGCTTCACTATGTTGAGTTTACTTTTTAGGCGACGTAACAAACCACTGGTAGACCCAAGGAGATTGAATGGGTTTTTCTAACCTCCTTGGGTAGACCAGCCTTTGCAAAGTAAACTCTTGCCGCACTTTATACACTTCGCACTTTCTCCAGTTGCATCTTTAATTTAGTATTGCCCCGCAAAGGCTTTCGTTTCTACAAAATTGGTCATTGCAGTCGTATCTACTACAGTCTATTATTTATTTCCTGCAAAATCAAACCACAAAATATATTCTGACGGAATAGTTGAACTATATTATAGGATAGTGCAGACTACACTGTGTAGTAATGTAAATTGCAATAATATTAAAAAACTAAAGTCCTATCTTAAGCTTTCTAATTAATCAATCATATTAAACGGCATGATTTTAAGTTTTTTTCTCGTTCACATTTTGAAATATGTATACTATTTAGAATGCCGGGAACTCCCGGGAAAAAAGGAATTCCCGGACCGGGAAATTTCAGTCCCAAATCCTCCGGGATCCCGGGATGCAAACCCTAAGCGCGACTTCGCACAGTAAAATACTAAAACTAAATTTAATATTGGCGTCAACAAAAACTTTTTCAAAGTTTGAGAGCTAAGGACTATCAAATGTCATCAAACCAGAACTTGAGCTTCTAAAATAAATAAAGTTGGAAATGTATTTAATACATAAAGTAACTATCTGAATCTAACATGAGTCGCGAAACCTACTGCACTTTTTAATGAATTAAAGATCCTTTAAAAAAATTTAACTGATAAAGAGCTTGATCATCTAAAATTATTCTTCTAGGTATAACCTTTTCCTAGAGCAATTGTCCTTTCTTCCACTCTCCTCTCCATGCTTGAACGAGAAAATGTAATAAAATGGCACTATAGATTAACTCGTGAACTTCATTTAAAAAAAGGAAAGATCACATAAATAGTGTAATTTTTCATTGATTAGTTCAGGCACAATTTCATTAGAAAATTTTCAACAAAATCATAAGGTCCAACGAAATTCCAATTGGAACCAGTATCAATGTGCATCAATCATCACGATTAGACGTGTTGAAGTCCCATCGTGTTTTATGTTGTCCTGCAACCAAAATGATTAAGAAAGTACTTTTGAAAATTTTGATGCGAGTGAATCACAGTGCCTCCTATTTATAGATGTAGGAGGCATTGACTAAACATCAGAACTTCGTGTTGAAGCTATTTATAGTACTACTTTCAGAAATTTTGCAAAATGTTCATATTTTGTTTTGGCATTAGCAAATTCAAAACAAAAATGTTTCTTTAAAACTCATTTTTAAGAATTCATTTATTCCTGGCCTATAAAAGTGTTGAGTTTCATAGAAATAAATTTCTTCGAGGACTCTTGCGAAGATTTCTTACAAGATTCAACATGTACACGCCACGTGCAACCCTCCCCTCTCACCCTCCTTCCCGAGCTCCTGGTCGATGATAGCAATCGAGCATTGGACGAGCGGCTGGTCAGTTTTGTGGCCTGGGACAGGAAGCACAGTTTTGCCCACGGAAACTCAATATTAGGGTTTATGTTCACGTGAAGAGACTTGCAAGAAGAATCTGCGAGGCGTGTGACCGTAGCGAACAAGCTAGCCGTCTACGAGAATGAAATTTATGCGAAAATGTGAAATTCGGAAATAGTTTTGGAAATGATCGCTGAATCTTATAATTTTCGGAGCTTGACTCTGGGTAAGCAATATGATGGCAGGGAACTCGAATTCCAGATCATTTTAAAAATTTATTCGAAGAAGAATCGTGCCAACGTTTGAAATTGTCGTAGTTTAACTTTGATGGTTTAAAAAATGTACTTTGGTCTCGAAAATTTGCCCCACGTACCTTAGATTTCTTAATTTATAAAGACTTTATATAACGAGTATTGGAACATATTTAATGTTCGCTGACCACTTCAGTTCAAAAGGACACGAGCATCGTAATTTCAGTAACCTTTAACTTTAAATAAAAAACAACGTACTATATATGTGAACAACAAAATAGCAAAGGTTCCAGAATTTTGAGTAAAGCGTGGTGACAGAATGGTTAAAATTCATCTCGTCGATAATATAAGAGAGGGAATGATCCACAACTGCGCCTCTGTCTCTCGCTCATCATCAGTCATTTCAGAATACTGTCAGCGCTGCAAGATCAGCACATGACAGATCATCGTTACCCAGAACAGATCAACGCCTCCAAAATGTGGCGGTATCTCCGCACCTGTAGAAGGGAAAGCGATCGATTTTTATACAAACGAGTCTATTTTCAGGTACTACAATTAAGAACGGTATTATTTTAGCCCTTCTTTGTGCCATAAATTATTTTGAAATTGGTTCATAATTAAAGGTTCCCATGAGGGAAATGAGACTTTTTGGCTGGCTTTGCGGGACATAATTTCACATGGATTACGTGTATGCATGAATCATTTATGAGCTGCTAGGCGAGAACATCTCAGAAATGAGTCATCAAGTCGTATAGATAATATCATATTCATTGAGAATACACTTCAAAGTTTTGAGTATTCCCACCTCAGCGGGTTTGCCTCAAAATATGACCCGAACATTGTCCGTGCTAACTGTGAGCACCTCCCAACAGTTCGCCTTAAATGCGAAGTGTGGCGGTTGATCCATTGAGAGCTGTGGTTTGCGGCTTAAGGAATAATTTAAAGGACAGAACGAAGAGGAGCAAACTCGTTGATCAAACAACAAAAATGACTATTTCTGCTCATGTAGAAAGCGAAAAATATTCCAGCGTTTTCTTGTGTTGGGATAGGAATACACTTATTTGATTTCGATTTCACTTCACAGTATTTACGTTCGTGCATTACCCTGATGAGTTTCCAAGCCTCACAGTTAATTTTCTGCCTAGCTGAGTACAGGGAGGACTGTTGCGCGGAGAGGAGGCTAGAAACATTCAAGCCTGACATCGAATTGGTCAGACCCTACCTTTACCTGCTCAAAAAATGTTCTGGTGAGAACTTCTCACAACATAGGGACGAACAGGTTCAAATCTACTCAAAGTTTAGGGTCGACCAACTTAAGAATGGTAGAGCGATGAGGCTCCAGCCCTGGTGAGTCAAATGCACCGTGTCTCCGCTTGGCATTTGTTCCCACCCTCTCAGGTAATTGGCGCTGAGTGGCCGCACTGCGCCGCTCGAGCGTGACGCAACCCGCACCGCTCGAGTACGCTGGACAAAATCGCTCCTCAGTTTTTAACTGCAAACACCGCAATCTTAAGGAAGTGGGCATTAAATGGAACGAGAGTTGCGATTTTTATCTGGTGCCATCAGCGTCAGCTCGAGAATGCCGTGGGGTTCGTAAATTAGAGATAGCGCTTAGCCTGTTTGCTCCCTACGGCTCTGCTCTTTTATCTCATCATCAACAGAATTTGGGATGCATAGCCTGTGAAATTATATCAGTCGGAGATGTGACAGCTAAAATTTGCTTAAATGCTTTGTAATTTTCATACCCTATTTTAATGCTTTAAAAGGACGTGTTTGTACCTAGATGGCACACCGTCAGCGTTTCTATGTAGAAATTATCCTTTCAACCGGATATTGAGATGATTCTAGGAATATTTCTGCTAGAATTTCTCTGATATTTGGATCGTTGAATACAACTTAAACACACGAGGACAATATTTACTCCCGTTTGCAAGTTCCCCTCCTTAGTCTTATTATACAAGATGAGAGCTGCCAAGTTGTGTCTACATCCATGAACGGCTATAAAAAAGAAATTGTTTAACAATAAATTTAGGTTCCTGACTTTGTCGCGTGGCTTTTTGATTCTAACATAGTCCGTGTCATTCTGTCGAATCACTCTTATTCTAATTTAGGACTCCTGACTCTGACGCATGTCTGCCTGTCTTAAAGCCAGACCACCTGACTGACGCGTGTTAGTCGGTTTTATAGTTAGTCCACCACACTGACGCTTGTCAGTCTGTTTTAAAGTTAATCCCCCTAATTTTGACGCATGACTCTTGTCTGCTTTAACGATAGTCCACCTGATTCTGACGCCTGTCTGTCTTGAGATTAGGCCACGGTCCACCTGTCTGATGTATGCTGTATCATTGACAGGCTTGTCACGAGCGCTGATGATGAGGTTGGTAATGGAAACCTCATTAGGAGACAGCTGGTAATCTCTGAGGGACGAGTGACATGATACACACTCCCCTCAACCTGATTTTCGAGACTACTCATCGTGAATATCAGGGATTCGTTCATATAAGAAGCAAAGTACAGAGCACGAAAATTAGCTATAAAAGTGTAAGAAAACGTGGATAGCAAGAAGAACTTTGTTAACTCATTCACTGCTTCAGAACGTAGTGACTTGACTGAACGCCGGTTGCTGTGAGCCAAATTCAAAATCCGGAGCATCTGCGGCATCTTTTGTAGTTTGACAAAAATATTTTACGGCGTTTCTTGTATTTATATCGAAAAGTCGATCTCTATTGCGAGTTCTCGGTAAATTTAATAGGGATTGGATAAGTTTCTTTCCAGAATGATCGGGCAGATCTTTTTTGTAATCCAGTTCGATGTTATCTCCGGCAGATCGAATGTTTGAAATGTTTTGAGTTCCTGTGCTTTTGAGCTGCCTTTTTCGTTTAAGAAATTATTTCTGGAAATGTTCTGCACGTGTATTTGAAAGTTCTGCTTCAAGTGCTCGTAATTAGCCTAAAGAACTCAGCTTCATGAAAAACAGCGCTATGCATGTCATAATATAATAAGACGGATTAAAAAATTTGCAACGCAAATCATGAAGTAAAGGTCATTCTCTCTTGCTTTTTGTTATGGTATGAAAATCATGCCATTATTCGAGGCCGAAACTACCACTTTTCCGTACAGAGTTTTATGAAACCAGTTTTAAACTGTTTTGCCACCACTGAAACTATTCCACTAGTCCGAAACTACTACACACAGCACACAGTATACAGACCTAGTAAATTGATCTTATTTATTTAACATGTTTATGAACTTTTAAAACCCACCCTGTACTGTTAACAACCCATCCTTTACGGTACAGTGCACTATTATTAACATGGACAACTGTTAGGCCATAATACTTGCCGATAATTGCAAATACTTGCGTAGCCGATAATTGCAAGTATAGGAAAACTCCTCGAAATACTTTCCATGTACGTAATTTAGAAACCTGCGAAGTCGTAAATCCGTCATTGTCAAACCGCGAAGTAGCGAGGAAACGCTGGTGCTGCTGTTATGTATGTAAAAAGCTCTGTTCCGAAAATCCATCACTGATACTGGTATTGTTGAGACTTCTGTTTTCGTGAACCGGAGACTTGTGCTTTCCAGCCGTGTTGCCAGAGCGCTGAGTTCTTGCTCCAGCATCGAGGAGACGGTCGAATTTCTCCCACGTTACCCTAATGCTCTCCGTGCCTTCCTGTCCTGCTCGCTCCTTCCTTCCTTGCCTGTTTCTCACACTGGACTGTAGCCTGCGGCTCATAATTAGCCTGGTGGCTGGTGTAGGGATGCCTGCTGCTATACGAAGGGCGTGCCTTGAGCAATCTCATGAATATAACATTTGCTGCCTGCCATGAAGATCTTATTTTGTCTATTAATTTAGGAAATATCTTGATGTAATTTCTTGTGCTTTTATTGGGTGGATCTTGGTATTATCTTGTGTTCTTTTGTAATCGGGAAGTATATAAATTGATACTGGAGATCTACGTTGCTATTTCCGCCTCATTTTACACGAGAAATGTGGGGATTCTAACAGTACTTTGAAGTGGGGAAAACGTAAAATGCATTTCAAATGCTTGAAAATGCCCAATATATGCGGACGGAATTGCTGGAAATATTATTAAAACTATTTGTGTACTTACTTCGTCAGATATGGCGGCGGTTTTTATGAGTCACAGCTACATGATATTGAAATGAACCGTAAACGGTTTAGGCACGCGATGGACAGCCCAAGCGCACAAGCTATTTTCAAAAATTGTTTCGAAAGCAAGTTGCGAGCAAAAGAGAAATATTTTTGAACGCATGAATACCTCACTTGATTGTCAAAATGTATTCTCACTCTTTCATTTTCTTTGATAGAGGACGGATCCTGTCCCGTTTGACAACATGCCTGTACGTTAATACTATTCACATATCTGTGAAATTTCAAAAATTTTAGCACGTGTGCTAACATTCATCCGATCAGGAAAAAAACGAGAATTTTAGTGGCAATGCTAACATTTCTGCACTGAATAATTTCTAATCCTGATCGCCACTTAACTTTCACGTCGGCATGTGTGTCTGTCGTTAGCTAATTGTTCCTTTAACTTAAACTTAATGAGTTCATTCCTGTCGCATAACCTCATTAGTTGAGACCACTCATGAGTAATAAGCAGCTCATGCGGCGGGTCGAAAGCGTTCCGATGATTGCCGCCTGCATAATGCATGTTGTATGATAATGGCATTGATTTAATATAGTCAAGGAAATGCCTGCGGAAATGCGTCGTTAACCTGTATTTGAACTATTAATGCCGTCATAAATGATTTTAAAGTTTAATTGAGAAAACGTTTTCTCTGGTACAACCGGCCTGTAAAACACGTGAGCAAGCAGATTTGTGATGATTTGACAAGGCTACCAACACTATGACACGATTTAAAAAGTCATGAAACGTTACTCCCTGAAAACAGCGTTATTCGTTAAGGATTTGATTTTCGACGCAATTGATGTCGTAATATTTCAAATCTTCTATTGAAGCAGTTTTTTTCGTACGAATGTCATTCTCACTTGCTTCAGAATTTCTCAATTCCGATGTCTGTGCTGTGTACAGTAATGGAAGCATTGTACACAATTGCGATCATGTGCTTCAGAAACGTTTGCCTGCGAGGGCTAGGCTATGCTGCAAATTTCTGCTAATTCAAATTACGAACAGTTATTCGTTATCGAACCCCTCTGTCTTTTCGTAAGGGTATTTTTAATAATAAGACGTTTTTGTTGTGAGCTGTGCTGCAAGGTTCCTCACCGAATAACGTATTGTATTTTCTGTTGTTGCTCAACCTTAAACCAACGTGAGTTTTGTGTTATGTAAATGTACCTCACAGCCCTGATGTGTCAATGATTAGTTGTTAACATTAATGGTTTCAGAGCCTGTGAGTTTGTGAGCAATATTACATGCTAGATAAACATTTACTTACAATGATAAGGTTGAGCATCGAATAAGACACAACATTTTATACTGATTTCATTGGGGGAAAATTATTTTTATTCTTTTTGTATTACTGTGCTTAATTCGCATTTTTAAATGGTGCAGGAAAATGTTAAGTTGTATAATTAACCGAGGGTAGAATTCGGCGTATCCACGTCAAACAGTCTTGATTTTAAATCATCTCAACTATATTTCAAATTATTGTGTCGAGTTACAATCTCCACGATTTTTGAATTATGCATATTATGTATTGTTTGCCTTATAATCTTGACCATTTACACATTTCAAATCATAACAATAATGTCATTTAGAGGAAAAAAAAGGAACTTAAAATTTATAAGGGAAAGTCTAGGAACTTAGTGCTCTCATCTCTAGTAACAACAAATTCACAAGCACAAAAAAAAACAGAAGTATCATAGTAATGTGACACGATGGCTCGAAACACAAGTAAGATTGTGTGCAAGAAAGAAGCGCGAGTTGGAAAACCCATTATCGTTCCCATGTTAGGGACATCCCATGCTTGATATACTTTTTTATGGAAGATGCCATTTGCAAATGGAGGCTCTAGGTACTTCCATTATCATCACAAAGCAAAGTTGCCTTCGGGAATTCCCAACAAATGGACCCAGATTCATTTGATTTCGTTCACAGTTCTCATATACAACGTCACATGCGGGCGGCAAGCCTTGTTTCGTTCATGATTAACGACACGGAGCTGCCAGGAAGGAATTTTCCCAATTATTAAAAGAATTTGAAACAAAGTGATGGCTTCATCGTAGAAGTTCTCTACAGAATAACACATTTTCTCGGACTGCCGTCGAAACTGTCGCAAGTTTTTCTTCGTAAATGACATTTTTCTTGAAAATACGAGCTTACTGTGAATTTAGAGTTTGCAATTACGTCCGAATTTTAGTAAGTACTCATGAAGGATTTTCAAATTACCATAACAATTTCTCCGCACATTTATTCCATATCATTTACTTACAGTTCTATCGACCTTAATTCATCCTAGTTAAAAGTTTACGGTCGCGCTGTAAATTCCTGCGTATCAATTATACCCCAGGATGGCCTTTAAATGGCCCATTGCTTCATTGTAGAACAAAGTTAATTGTTATGTTAATATGAGCAGCTAACCCTGGGATTATTGTGGCGCGTAAAAGATTCTATTGAAGCGTCTCGCACAACGAACGCTCTAAATTCAGCAATTGTTAATTAGAATGGGAGTTTGTGATGAGGCTACAAAATGTGAGCGGAAATTGTTGACTTTTGAAAGTGGACTCGTCAACTAACATCAACTGAAATGCCCAATCTAGCTATAAGCTTTTTAATCGCATTATATTTGGCTCGTGCTGCTTCCCGCTGCAAAATGCGTCAAGTACTTTATTCTAAAATGTAACTCGCAATGTTATACACTCCGGTATCAATAATGACGCAGCACTTGGCGATATTCTGTCTTGGTACCGATGGAGAGCTCTCCGAGCGTTGAACAAATTTACCATTCGCGCAAAAAGACAATCATTGAAGTATATTACTCAGTTTTATCCAGTTAATTTTCTCACTAGACGTAAACATATCATTTGTCTAAAATAAAACTAGGTATGCTCTCTCAATTCGAATTCTTACTCCCCCCAGATGGGCAAAACTGAATGTGTCTAGAAAGCTTTCTTCGGTTGTATTCAAACTCACTATATATATAGCAATGCTGCAGACATTGGGTACCACCCCTCACACGTGTCTCTCGTACGAGATAATCTTCGTTTTTTTCCGAAAACTCTCGTAACCTCCCCACTGAGGTAATCAGTCCAAAATGCAAGCATGTTTTAGCTTGCAGCGCAAACGTGGCATGAACATCAAAGCTGGTTTGAGCTTCAAGGTGGCACCGTTTCGTGTCCTATGCCAGCACGACCAACTATATCACTGTTCACACAATATTCTGAAAGTCTTTGGAATGTCTCGTGGTTGTACAAAGAGATACAATCCGTACCTTAATGAGACAGACTCTCGAACTCTTGCAGGAAAATGGAGAAGATGGACCTAGTTAGTTTCAGCTCTTCATCAAGCGAGATAGGTGTCCTCCCAAGGGCGAGGCAAGCAAACACGTGAAGTGATGTTTATGGTGCGCTGCTATTGAGAGAGAAGTCTGCTTCTTAACTAATGCTTGCTGTCTGTCTCGGCTGATGCTACACTTTGTTAACACTGAAGCATTTGTATCTTTGAGCCCGTATCACTGTCGATTCAATGATGTGTTTTTCTTTCTGAATCATTTTCGTGCGCTTTTTTTTATCCTCTGTGTTAATGTGCATTATGTTGTTCCCTTGCTTTAGATGTTTTCACATGTCCTCATTTAAATCTGCTCAAAAGAGACACTCAGCTGTTTAGGTTAATGAACATATCAGCTCGATTCGACTCATAAATGCAAAGGTTCCATCAAATCCTATTCAATCTCGTGAACACGCAAGTGTTATGAAAACGTTAATGGCTCAAGTATTTCCAAAGTTATTTCAACGAAGTGTAGGGTCCACCGTTCCCTCCCTTCATGATTTCATGACATTATAAGTTCCTGCTCATCTTCCATGCTTAATTATTGTCAATTTTAATTTGTGATGTTCCAGACGAAAATGATTTTGGAAGATGTCCATGAAAGTCGAAAATTTTTGAAGTAATTGATGCGTTTTAACATTCTAAAGCTAATTTTGAATTGTTCTTTGCCTATGTACATGAATTTGGCGGCGAGTTCTCTCTTCATCACTTCTCGTATTGCTAGCAAGTTCCTTTCACTAATCCACGCTAATTTTACATTTGAATTTTCCAGAATAAAAATTGTTATGTCGTCCATCTCATCGTCTTTCTGCACACGATGAATATTTTGTTTATAAATTTAAGCAACTCTTCGGCTGCATTTTGATGATATAGGAATAGGAATGCGAATAAGAGGCTACGAAAGATTTACGCATAACTCGTAACTGTCAACACAATCCTGAAGCAGTTTTACATCTAAAATAACGGTAATAATTTCAATCTGGGCTGTAGCTAGAAGATCGAGTGCAAAACTGTCATTTGGTGAATCTACTAGAATGACGCAAAAAAGCCTCTACTGGCGCATTGCTATCACAATGTCTGCTTTGGAGGAAATTACCCTGTTTGCCCCATTACGGCTAAAATTACCCCATTGTTCCGCCAAATGCAACCCTGTCTCTAAACACAGCTCGACAAAAGAAAGAAAGGCTCGCATTGCTGGTTCTTTCGCACACAGTTTTGCTGTGAGAATTTGACGGAGCTAGGGTAGCTGTGAGGCTTCTGTTATTCATTGACCCCGAACTCAACATTTCGTCCATTTTTACCGCTATCACAAGCGCTGGAATGCTGTTTGTAATAAAGTTTATGTTTCCTGCTGGGAGACGCGCGTCAAAGATGGGGTAGGTTTGATGATGCGCATTGAAAATGACTCGATATGTTGTCGAACACCGGAAGGCTATGTTTTACATCCAAAATATTGATAAAAAGTTGACTTCCCACAGAGATATTACTCTTGATATCACTGCACAGCAGGAACGCTCAATGCTACTCATGTATTTGTGATTAAATTGTGCACATTCCGTAAGGACTAAAATAATAATCAAAATTAGTAAAATATCCAAAATCGAACACAATTAGTTTTTAACACAGAAGGCTAATATCATAGTCCCATGGCCGCCGTTATTTGAGTCAGATTCGACAAGAGCGACTGCAACAATTAGATAAAAATTATTTATAGCAGTTTGACTAAGTCAAAATATTTTTTAAAGTAGTAACAAAGTCATCTCATTACTGCAAACGCCTTCTTATTCACAAATGAAGGTAAAATCAAAAACTTCCCTGCCAAAAAAACTATCGGAATATCAACCAGGTAAAAATTCAACTTGTACAACTGAACCGATATCGTAATTTAGCTTAAGCATTGAAAATATGACTGAGCATCAATGGCCAAATGCCGCTAGCTCGCCCATTTGTCTATTCTCCTTTCATTTTAACGGAGAAATAAATGCCGCAGAAGTTACCTATAACTTGCGAGCTTCAGAGTAGGGTATTTTTGACTCTTTTGCTATTGTTCGTGAAATGTTTTCACGTCCTGAAATGAAATAAACAATAAAAGACATCTGACAAAACACAACACATTTCTCATGGTGACTCGACAATGATGATTTTAACTTCTATGCGCGTCGACATTAACAATCTTAAACGATCGTGGTGTTTTAAACTAGGCGTGTTTGTTTCGACATGTAGATGAGAACAAAAGTGAATGAATTGACTAACACTGATGGAGAATAAAACTTTGGAATTTATCAGGTTTTCCGCAGGCATGTTTTCGAATGTTATTCCAAATTAAGAAGCCCAAGCAAAATAACACTTGAGGCATCCAATCATGCCAAGCACCACATTTTAAACTCATGCTCATTGTACATTGTACTTGACAATCAAATTAAGGAAAGGAAATTTCAAGAATCCCAGTAATTAGGCCTGCACGCGAATGCGCCACGGCAAGTAAAAGCCAATTTTTGAAGTTTGGTTTTTGCATAATGGAATCAGCAGCGTAACAGTGCTGTACATATCATCCCCCGTACATCACAACTTCAGCCTTTGGAGTGTTGCTCATTAATTATGAACTGTGAGCAGTTACTCCTGTTGGTAGAATGTATCATCTGGCTGAAATCAGTACCTGACATCTTCACAGGACAAGCAACGCTCCATTAAATGGGCGACAAAGCTTAACATCGAACACTTATAACTTCGCAACTAAGAGCAGCACACATGTAGGTCAGATGCCATTGAGCCATCGTCATAAAATGTCGAAAATATCTATCTGTTTTATAACAGAAGAGGATATCAATTTTCAACTGTATGATGTGGAGTCTGGTAGAAATTCAAAAAATCCATGACATGATGCTTTAAATACATGTAATGTTTAGTATAATATAAATACACATAATATTTAGTATTTGACAGCAGTGCAACCTGTATCCGAGAGTGGAAGAGCTTAGCATCCGACACTGCTATAACAAACTAAAATAATGCAACATCCGAGAGCGGTAAATCATATGTAGAACGCAGTTGCGGTTGAAATGATTTGTGTTACATCGCGTTAGTTTTTTGACTAGCTGCAGCACATTTCAGCGCTCGTAAGGATTTTGATGCCAATTTTTCTGGTTCAAAACAACGTGGCTTATGGGATATATATTTCTTCTAATAATTCCAGTCCCGTAATGCTAATGGTCGCGAAGAATTCTACAAGGAATTCTACACCTCTATTGTGTACTATATCTGCTGCCAAATTTGTACTCAACGCAAATATTGAGAGAGATAGGCAAGATTTTCTCACCCATTGAGCCATTGTTTCCGCTTGGCCTAGATTGGGAGACCGGTAGTTGCCTCTTATAAAAAATGCCAGTCTTTTGTTGAACTCCATGTATTTGTCCGTAGACCAATCTCATTGGGTAACGAACCAACTCTTCAGCTTTAGCTCGTTTTATTTTGTGCAATATTATTTCACTAGTAACTAAGTAACATTCTAGTGTTGAACTGAAGGATTTTGTAAACATTTCGATTCGTAGTTATTTCAAAACATTTGCACATTCAGTGCTATTAATTTAGGAGAAAATTTGAAGATCTCGGCCAATATTGTCAAAGGAATTTTAATCTCGGCTATCAATTACTCATATACAAAATTTTAAATGAATTTTTTATTAGTTTCGAAGCGGAGCTGTCAAGATCACAATGGTTTCAAATCTAGTTCTGGTTGGTTCTGAGTGTGACTGAAAGGATTCGTGTTTTATTGGTACTTAAACTAGTCATAAAATTTCGAAAAAATCTATCTGTATAACAGAAAAATATTTAAAGTTTTAACTGTATGAAGTGGAGTCTGGTGAAGACTAGAAAAACCATGATATGATACTTGTAATACATATGATATTTAATACTTTTACATGGACTTCGATCGTGTCTTATTTTAATCTGAAGGAGAAATTGGCGTAGAGTTGATGACCGTCTCAAGGTATTTGTGTACAAACACTCTTAGGCGCAAACGATACACAAACGAGCATACCATATTATTACGAAGGCCATGACTTGAAATTAAAAACAACACGATGTGTTTAAATTTACGTCTTTGAAACGAGACGAAACAGGATTGTGCAAAATGACTTTGAAAATGCGTGCGAATCTCATTATTATTATTCCTTTACCTCTTTTAAACCTATATTTTTACGAAGAGCACTCATAAATAAAATTTTTTCCTAGTTTCATCTGCTGTAAAATTGCATCCAATATAGTTTCCTTTGAACTGCGCGGTGAAACTACAGAACTGAGTAGCCTTTCTTGCTGTGAGTACTATTCTTTTCTGTTACGATCACTCCTTGCTCAGACCGATGCACATCATGATGCAATATATTTATTAAAAAAAAACAGCTTATGAGCTGTAAGTTCCTATTTTTAATGACTATGTAACATAAGCTTCAAATGTTGACGTAACTCTCCCTTGAAATAATGTTGATAATGAACTGCTGGTAATTCTGAGTATCACGTACAGGATTTAGAGTTTACAAGTGATTTGTGTTTCCGATCTCGTCGTTGTTGCGCTGAGAGGGCATGGTAATGCTGCTCATATTACAAGTACATGATTAGACGCAATTTCCCATACAACACAGTACTCGATTTCAAGAGTGGTGTCTCACCCCTCCTGATAAATATGTTATTACATCGAAAGCCATAGTAATAATCGCAATTGCCATCGCAGGCAAAACCCTGTAATTACCTTGAGAAACCAAATTTCACCAGAACTAATGCAGCACTCGCATAAGACTTCTAAAACTGTGTTAGCGAAAGCACGTTGTCTGATCCGATATCTGGAAAATCTTGACTTATAGACAAGCAGAGTGTGTTAACCAAGTCCGTTCCATAAGTTGGCCTTTGTATCTGAGCTTCGACTGAGACGATAACTTATAATTACAGTCTTTGTGAGGGTCTTGTTAATCCCAGTCAAGCATGAAAAGCCATTTGCTTGCGCTTGAGCAGCGGCGCCAGCCTCTCGGACGACGAGGGCACCCGCAAGAAGTCCACTCAACTTTCACTGGGCCGTAATGGCGGGTTGGTGCGCGGTGCGGCGAGATCAAGCGACCTGTAAAGTACGGCCTATATTCGCTACAGTGGTCCCTCCGACTCTAATGCACCGGAGCCTATAAAACTCTGGATGTAATGCATGGTTATAGCATGACTTGCGGCGGTCGCTCGCTCTTGTTATATGGGACCTCGGACGTTGCAGAGTTGTAAGCGTATGTGATGAGATGGGTGCGGTAATCCAGGTTTCGAAAACTCGCGAAGTAAAGACATGAAAGTTATCATTTTTTATTCTCGTTTTCGGTGCACTCAAAAACCTAAATAATAGAAAGAGAAAAATGATCTTATCCTGCTTTACGCGAGTTTCAGATGACGAATGCTCCCTGTCAGCCCTCAGCGTAGTAGAGCTGCTTGTTGAACCACAAATATTTATGCGTATAGAATCGTCTCATAGGTTGGCCGATCAACCCTCCAGCTTTAGGTCGTTTGATTTTGTGCAATCATTTGTTTATGAGGGTAGAGTATCATCGAGCTGTACAAAAGGATTTCATAAACACTTTGACTAATAATTATTTAAATAGGTAAAAAGGATCATTAACAGCCAATATTCAGGAATTTTTCATAAAACCGGCCGAGTAGCAGTCTCATTCACATTCAACAATGGTGGATCATTGAAACGGATGGTTGATATTCTCATCACAATTTCAACTATCCTTTTCACAATGCTAGTATTTAACCAACTGACCTGAACCAAAAATAATTAACAGGAACCTCGAATTTAAGTCACTTCTCAAATTCATTGATGCACCACATCTAAATAAAATCCTTAACGCTGTGAAATCAGACTTTGCGTTAACTTACTGGTGTAATTCTACGTGAGAGCTCATAAGTGAATGTGTGCCAGATCGAGATTCTGCGTATAATTTGTTCATGAGAGTATGGAAATTAGATTTTAGGATTTCAGAGATTGAATAATACATTATCCGTTATTTTTATTTTCTGTCCATCTTAAGTTTGACCTTTCTCTCCTTTCAGCATGAAATGTTAGATTCCGAGCGCTCTGGGTTTAAAATGTTCATTTGTACGTTATTCTTCTTTCGAGTAAGATCTGGTAGAAATCGAACATAGACAAGTTGTGCAGGATTAGATAGCACCATTGACTTTGTGCGTTTGCGAATTTGCCAACGTGTCATGAAATTTGGCTTTTTCGCCCTCCATTGAACTCTAAATTGATAGGCCCCATAAATATGTGGAAAACTTTTCTATCACTGTCAGAAGTTAAATGAATGATAACAATTCAATACAACTAATGCAGGGGAAAATAGAGGATAGAATACCTGAAGTTCTTAAATGCTGCAATTTTTTGTTATGTTTCAGAAAAGACAGCAGATTCCAGGACTATAGTTAAGATTCGTCAAATTAGCGCCTCCGTGCCTTCACTTTTCCATGTTGAGAACACGGTGGGCCCATTCGCTCATACTTTATTAGAACATATCGAGTCTAAGAAAATGAAACACTCGTCGCCTCTTCGATGGTTGCACCGACAGTCACCTGGTCGGCAGCGGTAGTTGCGTGGTCTGCATCAACTATTGCATTTTTATAATAACTTTCTGATGACTATACCTTTATATAAGAGTCGTTACTAAGCATGTGCATTTCTATTATTTTAAATATACTGACTAATTTTATGATTTCAAATATGTTATTAGACATGCTTATTGGAAATACAAAATTGACTGCTCGAAATAACCTGAACCGACAATTGATTGTGAATATGCAAAAAAACAATCAAAGAAATATCAGTAACATTTTCCTGCTTTTTATGTGTATAGCTCCGTGGAAGGAATAACACCGCTGCATCTTTTGTCTCAAGAATCTCTTTATATTGCTTCGAAATACACTCAATGATTTAAAATCAATCATTATGTACCTTCAAGACACGACTACGAATGCCCCCAGAACAGATCTGGTGGGTTCGAGCCATGCAGAATAACAGTGTTATATTTCCAACAACCAGTACATGCATCCCAGAAGAAGTGAAAGGTACCCACTGTTAACACTTAGTAACAAAAACCATAGTGAGTAAATTCTCTCAATCCTGGGCACCCCCATAACGCCTCTCATTGCAGGTTACGCCAGCGGCTCCCACAACTTTTGTGAATGAAATCGCAGAGGCAGAGGCGGTCGATTCGCTTCTGTCACTTTCTCCTGAGCGCACAACTTTGGAGCTTGTCTTCTTCGGAGGATCGTTTTTTGCTCGTTGTTTTCGAGTGGCGCAGCGCCGTTATTTTATTCAGAGTCAGGCTTCGTTTGAGGGCCGACTGGCTCTGATGCGCGTTGTCTTCGGTGGTTTGAGTTTTGCAATACTGGGAAACATTTTTCAGCGCCACGCATACACTCGCTTGACGTCTATTAACATAGTTAAACGTTTTCTCATAGTTCGATATTTTCACATAGTTCGATGTTTTCGTACAGTTCGATGTTTTCGCATAGTTCGATGTTTCCGCATAGTTCGATGTTTTCACATAGTTCGATATTTTCACATAGTTCGATGTTTCCGCATAGTTTGATATTTTCACATAGTTCGATGTTATCGCACAGTTCGATGTTTTCGCACAGTTCGACGTTTTCGCACAGTTCGATGTTTTCGCACAGTTCGACGTTTTCGCACAGTTCGACGTTTTCGCACAGTTCGACGTTTTCACAGTTCGACGTTTTCGCAGTTCGACGTTTTTACACAGTTCGACGTTTTTACACAGTTCGATGTTTCCGCATAGTTCGATATTTTCACATAATTCGATGTTTCCGCATAGTTCGATATTTTCACATAGTTCGATGTTTCCGCATAGTTCGATATTTTCACATAGTTCGATGTTTCCGCATAGTTCGATATTTTCACATAGTTCGATGTTTCCGCATAGTTCGACGTTTTCGCACAGTTCGACGTTTTTACACAGTTCGATGTTTCCGCATAGGTCGACGTTTCCGCATAGTTCGATGTTTCCGCATAGTTCGATGTTTCCGCATAGTTCGATTTTTTCACATAGTTCGATGTTTCCGCATAGTTCGACGTTTTCGCACAGTTCGACGTTTTTACACAGTTCGATGTTTCCGCATAGTTTGATGTTTCCGCATAGTTCGATGTTTCCGCATAGTTCGATATTTTCACATAGTTCGATGTTTCTGCATAGTTCGATATTTTCACATAGTTCGATGTTTTCGCATAGTTCGACGTTTTCGCACAGTTCGACGTTTTCGCACAGTTCGACGTTTTCGCACAGTTCGACGTTTTCGCACAGTTCGACGTTTTTACACAGTTCGATGTTTCCGCATAGTTTGATGTTTCCGCATAGTTCGATGTTTCCGCATAGTTCGATGTTTCCGCATAGTTCGATATTTTCACATAGTTCGATGTTTCCGCATAGTTCGATATTTTCACATAGTTCGATGTTTTCGCATAGTTCGACGTTTTCGCACAGTTAGACGTTTTCGCACAGTTAGACGTTTTCGCACAGTTCGACGTTTTCGCACAGTTCGACGTTTTCGCACAGTTCGACGTTTTCGCACAGTTCGACGTTTTCGCACAGTTCGACGTTTTCGCACTGTTCGGCGTTTTTACATAGTTATACGTCTTCGCATAGTTCGATGTTTCCTACTCCATACATTGTGTTTGCTGTTCACGATGCAATTAGACGCTTCTGTTCATTTAAAGAATTTGAAGATCTGGATCTTGAAAAAAGTTTGTTTTAGTTTCAATGATATTTGTATAATACAATATTTCTAAATTATTTGCTTCGAATCTTTTGAAATTATGATCGAAAATTTTCAAATGTGATACAAACGTGAAAATAGATCGCGGGATATTACGTTCTTCAAATGAAGAAGCATCTTTCAGGAGCAAAATTTGACATGCTTCACTTGCATTGCTCTGAGATAGAGAATCAGACCGCAATGAATGCTTACAAAAAATAAGCGACGTCAGAAACATGGTCATTTGTTACAAGCCTGTCTCCGTACAGTAATTTAAGTCGTACCTCAGAATACTCCTCTCTCCCACTGAACCCATGCCCTAACCCTTCCTGCCCCTCGTACCCCAACAGCTGACCACACACGCACAAACACGCGAGACGTTCCATTCATTACCGGTCGACTGTGCGTGTACGCCATACCTGGACGCTCAGTAGAGACCTGGCTGTCGGAAGGGAAGGTTTACTGCGCTTTTGGCCGCCTCTTGTCTGGAATCTTCGTCACTACCCGGATAGTGTTCATGAGCTTCTACGGAAATAGCTGTGAAGTGAATGAGGGAAACCAACAGCTTCTCTGAATTGTGTCAAACATTGCTCCTAAGTGATTAAGTGTTCAGAACCCGAAAAGTGTCAATTCAACTCATGCTGATGAATTAAAGACTGCTTGAAATCATGTGGATAATATTTGCATTTGTGGCTGCGTTGTCTGCTGTTCCACTAGGTGAGTATGTGATGTGGGGCTAAATTTGTTTATTCTGAGTTCCGGCTGCGCTTGTGAAGTGTTTTCGAATAGTCTTTAAGTTCAGTGCTAACTTAATTTTTAACCATTCAGCCATATTCATTCAGCGAGTGCTCACCAGCGGTCTATTTACTATTAGCGTAGGAAGGTAGAAACCCGCGCACAAATTGTCCCGTTAGAATATTTAAGGTGTGATTCAGGGATATTTTCGGAGGTGACTCCACTCTTCTGCAAATCTTAATCTTGTTTTACAATAATTTGCGCCTTTTTATAGAGTTCATTTTGTAGAACTTACATGAGCCAAATTTTCAGCATTTCGCATATGCGTAAAATTTTGCAGAAATGATTCCTTGTCAGTAATCTTGAGCATGGATGGTGTAGAACTTGTTGGATCCCGCACGATGCTCTACGGAGACTCACTAGACATCCAGGCTTCAATTTTGGCTTTGATGAGTTGAATATTATGATTGTATGGACTCAAATCGCGCTGTGCTGAAATTTGATTGCTTTACTATTGAAGCGGGCTTGGTGCCTCTGAATTTTAATTGCCAACATCCTAACCGCTCGATGTCCCCGTGTTTCTTAAGTAATTTTTCTGTACTGCCGTCCTCAAAGTTGTTGTCTGATACTGATCCCAAATTTCGATTAGAGTCCAGTTTGGACCAAATTACTATCACGACAAAGCTCGCTGTAGAATTCTCCTGTTGTGCAATCCACTTTACGTTGAATTAGCGGATGTGGTTAGCCCCTCTTTTACCCACTCCAGTGCTGAAATGTTGATGGTATCAGCATACAAAATAATTAACTGCTGCTTTAGGATACATCAACCTCAGTTGATCATTTATAATTCACATTTTAACGCAAAGTAATCCAATATAATAAACGATAGTAAAGAGAGAAAGTTGTCAAAAGCTGTAACAACTTCATTACGAACGTGAGATTAAGAAGTTGCGACAAACTGATGTCTTGCTGTCGGATATCGGGCTTCCAGTCCTAATTAGCAGTGCGAACGAAGGCGAAATGGACCTGGGAGAGCTTTTCTTAGTGGCTGACCCTGCGTGGGATGATGCAGAATTTGGGAAGCAGGAGCTGGTTTTTAAGCTCATCTCGTCTTTGGCCTCAGGGTGAGATAAAAGGTCTCGTTCAAGTCTGTCTATTTTAAACTGGTGGCAATGGGATCCTCTTACACGTTTCCTGATGTCAAAACTCGTCGTCTTTGTTGCTTTTACTGGTGTTAATCCTCCTTTTAAATGTCTGGGATTGGAAACTTCCACAATGTGGTTTTATACAGATCAACTTCATTGACTTGCATGAAGGAAATAACTTGAAAATTATCCATCGTTTCTGCATTGTGAGGTGATCTAGCTGAAACGGCATTCATTCACTTTTTAACAGCTTCTATATGTTGTTTGTCTTCTCCCAAATTACGTTATTTTGGTATTGGCTAACATTTGCCACGAATTACACCAAGTAAAATTTTTAACGAATGCCAGTAGTCAAGAAACCTCTTTAGTTCAGTGAGAGAATGAAGCGCGAAGAATACTCCTTTATATTTTCATTAATATACATTTCTCTACGTCGTCTGAAGCGTGAGCGATCTCATGGAAGCGTAACTGGCTGTCAACTTGCGCGGCTTCACCGACTTGAGGGGTTTCTCGCTCTTTTTACGATCGTTTTTTCCCTCGCAATCGATGTGGTCGTATTTTTATGTTTGCTTTAAGTTCCGATTCATTCATGGATTCGACAATCTTTTTTTCTTTCTGTGCCATTTGGCTTATATTTTGTATTCAAGCATCATGCTAACCTTTTTGTGAGCTATTCTTGTCTCAATTTTAATTTTTGGGAAACCGCGTACTTTTTACAGCCAGTTTGTAAAACATCTTTGTTTCTTCAATCACCATACTTTTATACAGCTAAATACTTATGCGTTAACGCGTTTTTGTGAAGTTCTTCAACGATAGTTCACACTTCCATTCTTTATCAGAAGAATTTCCATCGCCGCCAGCGGTGAGCTTATCGATTCACTACGTTTTTGCTAGTTGTAATCGGTCGTTTCCTACGACAGCGTATGAGACAGGATGTTGTTAAAGGCAATCGCAACCTCGCTAATAAAGCACACATCCAAGCTTGCCTGTTTCGAAAGTATGTCTTGAAGCGTGCATCGTATTTCCGACTTCATGACGCGAGTTTAACGGGAACTGCAAGGGTATCCGATGTTCATGATACGATATACAGCGGTTTTGTTCTTTTTAGTAGAACGGCAGTCCTATTGTTTCTATGTCGTAGCCCGTTTTTGCACCTCTCGCAACTTCGCTAGTTACCTTCGTCGTTCATCATTGCCCATCACGAAAAACCCGACGCAGAAATAAAATATTCACGCCAACTGTTGACGTGATGCAGCGCGAAGCAGGGCAGGTGTACACACCTATTGAGAGGTGCTCTCCGCATGGCAGCTGTTCCATGAGCTGCTGAAGTTATTCTCGGTTCCGGACCAGTTCGCGCCCAGATGGGCAGCGCTTCGAATGGGCGTCCGGGCGCCAGATGGATTGCGTTTCCGCGCTCTGGGCGCGTGGCTGTCGAGTCCAGCCAGATCTGCCATGGATCGGTCTGCTGTTGCCTGTTGGCGTTGATATTTTTCTTTTGTAGAGTTGGATGCGAGTTAGCGAGAACGTTGACCTGTTTGTGAATAAATCTTGTTCTTGCTCGTTTTGGATTTGTTATTGATTAACGAGGTTGTTGTTCTTGAGTGATGCTACGTTCTTTTCGAAAGTATTATGTACTAGTTTGTTTAGCATAGTCAGGTAAAAGCTTTGCGTTTGTACTGGTTGTCTTGTGAGTTTCCCGTCGACGATGATTTGAAATATCTTCCTCAATATGTACGAAATCACACTATACCATCTTACATTCTTCATATACTGTAAATGTGGTGTGAACAAGAAATATAACATTTGAACGTGAGAAATAAAACTTTCCAGTTCTTTTTATCCGGACAGGAATTCAAATTTATCCCAAGAAGATCCATCCGTTCAGAACGTATTTTTCATCTCATCTGTTTTTTTTCCCGTCGTAATAACTTCCTTGCAGCTGCTCTGGAGCGTCGGTGTTAGTTGCTGCATGCATGCGCACTTTTTGCCGGCTCGTCATCGCTAAAATTATTTTTCACAAAAATTTTCCAACTGCAGTTCTAGACTTGCATCCTATAAATGCGATTCTAAACTCTTTATCCCGCTAGATTTTGTATGGGGAGTTTTTATTGTTGTATTTGATCAACTTTTTTGAAAGGGTAAAACCAGTATTAAAAGAAGGTGTTTTATAGCAAAGATATTAAAATAACAAGTTATTTTGATTTCAAATTGAAATGCTAAGCAATTTATTCCTCACCCGAATGTAGCTTCAACAGTTAGTACGTGGATGTGCTTCATGTAGCTTTTAGTGTACGCAGAAAATGACGTATCAAAAACATTCAATCTAGTTGTGAGTAGGAACTACTCTTGTCTGTCTACTACTCTTGTCTTGTCTGTAGGAAGGAACACCCGAATTGCTCTGGTTCTACTAATGCAGTATAGTTTACTTTGAATTTAATTTTTTCAAGAATGCATTCGTTCCGTTTGCATCTTGCAAAAGTGAATTTACCTTTTTTTATGATGGATTTGGTGCAATATTTGCTAATTACTTACGTTTATTTATAAGCACAATCGATGCATGTTTCATAAACTTATGCGATCACTTCGTGTCTGATCTATTTCTCAGTGATTGACTTCAACCAGCAACGGTGGTGCTCTGTAGGTCCTGCAGCTCAAACGGTTGCCAAATTGTAAAACCTTCGGTTCTTATCCGGTAAACCCCTCAGGTTGATACAAATGTAATCTCTACGGGAATTTGCGCTCCCAGTGGGAATATATGAGGCCCTAAGCTAAAGGTTAGGTAGGCCTTCTTATTGTTAAAATAGGATAGTCTTTTTTGTTTCGTTACCAACTATCTTTTTTTTCTTTTTTTTGCTGTCCTGTTTTTAAGCACCTACTACTTTCTTCTTTAACTTTCATCTTTAACAAAACTTCTTTCTCAATTTACTGTCTCCATGAACTTTGTGCATAGATTCTGCGTTCCCTTAACTCTATACCAAATGCTACCTTCCTTTCTCTGGAATGCCTTTGTTGCGGTTAGGGAGCTTAATAATCTAATAATCTTATTCAGTAAATTTCTCGTGTTGAGAGCTTTTCTATGATTTCGACGTACCTGGCTCCACTATTTGTGTGAACTGTTAATATTGGAACGAGTTGCCATTCTTGTGCTCCCGGGTTTTCCCAACAATTGGGACTCAACTGACTCCATCATTTGTGAGGAGTTGCTGTTCAGTACCAGTCGTCATTTCAAGGTTTGCGGCCATCCTGTCCGCCCTTGGCCTCCATAGAAACGCGTTGCAACCTGTAATATAAACCTTGGGGTGTTGCAGTGCGTATAATGACTTCAAATTTTTTGCTTGTTCCTTTCGAAGTCACCAGAAGACATTTTACGCCCTCAAAACGACGAGCGAAGAGACACTAGGCGTAACTGTTCCTCTTATCCCAAGAATGTAGTTATCTGTTCCATCTTTGTTTGCTCTCTGAATCCAAATATCGCGTCTGTTTCTCTTTGCTCCTAAAGGCCTTTTCTTTCCAATGTTTTGTGAACATTCCTCGTACGAGGTGTTCCAACATATTTGAGCCTAACTGTAATGGAGAATCCTAATTTTTGTGTAACTTATATACTTTACCATTCTTCTCTTCTCCGCGTTTGCGGAAAATTTGAGTCGTTTAGTAAGATCTGTGATTACATCGACTCGCAGAGCCAGTCGATTGTTCTCTCCGTTGAAATTGGACTGTCGTAATTAAGTATTACATGTACATATACTTTTAAATAGGTCCGTTTCATTTTTAGAGATCCGTTTTAATTTTTAAGAATGTGGTTTGTGGTTCCCTCTCCGTGTATTAACACACTTTAGAGCGTGAAATGTCTCACTCTGATCAGATCAAAGTCGGATTCCTTGAGGACACCGCACTAATGCGGAACGTGATATTTCAATTTTTTTTGGACTTCCATGACTACTTGCGAAGGCAGCATCCTTCTTGAAACTTTGTCCGCTTACATACTTCAAATTCGAGAGGCCTCTACATTCTCAAGTGTTCTTTCGATAAAAGAGATTAAAAGCGTGGCCAAATAGTGCCTTAGAGCCGTTAACTTCAATTGGCTATTGTTAGAGGAAAGTTGCGGTTACATCTAATGCGATCTGTCAACAAGACGAAGGTAAGCTTTTCGGCCTAGGTACTCGTAAAATAATTCTTGGCTAGGCCGCGAGTTTACGCGGTCTTTATTTCTGGACCTGGTAATCGGCTTTCGTTCGGTAGGCATTTCTTATGGTTCCTCGTGTTTCTTGGCCACCTTTGTTACTGATTTCTTATGACCGCAACGTTACTTGAAATCTCGAAACGATGCACTTGGGAGTCTGGATCTCTGACGATTCTTAATTTCGTGTCGTGTGTTCGTATATTATAATAAGGCCCAAATATCAAAATTCTAATTGCTTTATTGTTTCTTCTCAAGCTGTGAATTCAACAGCTTCCTCTTTTATTATTCAAGTGATTCAGAACATCTTGCTATTTGAAATAACACATTTAGAAATCCCCTTCTTCTCACTTCATATGTAGCCCGTTCTTTCGGAGTTGCTCATAAACCATCGTTCGTCTTCGGAACATGACATCCTATAGCTAGCACTTCGCGTATGGAAGTGCGACGCTGTGTTCTGGGTAATTTGCTGTGTCGAGCTTGTCAGGATGACACATGAAGCTGACGAACGAGTTTACGCAGCGCATTGTGCGCATGTCGGAGCTTCGGTTCCAACGACCGCAACCGGCGTCGTTATGCTGAAAAATTGTCCATTGTCGCTCGGGCCCGGGAATGCGATCAGTTTTGGCCAAGTCTTGGGAGAACCTCCAAAGTGGAAGTGTATTTTCAGCTCTTAATTTCTTAGCGGATGTGAAGATTACGCGGCTGTTTTTGTGCCATTTTTTTTCAGGGAGATCTTGTCGACGTACTCGTGTTGCTCTAAGAAAGAGTTAGATGGTGCGTTGTCTCGTGACAGGTGCTAAGCCTAGTTCTCATAACATGCACTCTTGAAAGTCTTATTGCTGAAGAAGACGTTAGAAAGTTGCGTGGGAAAGTCTTGAGCTTGAAACAGAACAAAAGGTGTGCAGTTGTAGGCTATAACCTCATTCACAAGGAAACGATCTATTGGAGTTGCACATTTTTTATTTGTTAAGAAGCAATAATTGTCCAAAACGAATTTTAAGTGTTTTTTCTGCTTGGAGCGGTCGAAGTTTATCTTCATTGTTAGTATATTGATTATTTCTCTCAGCTTACTGTATATACCGAGCAATAGTTACCTATATCACTCTGCAGTGCTAATTCTAAACGCGTGTAGTGAACGACACCAGGTGACACAATTTTTTATCTACGAAGAACCAGTTCATGAGAGGCGATTTCAATTAATAATTCGAATAAGTACTTTGTATGAGCCTGTGCGCAGATAATCACTTCCTTTGTATACGTGTGGGTATTGAATATAATTTAAGTAAGTATGCTAATGATATTCTTCTGCGATTTTTTCAGTTCATGTTCAGGAGACGACTGTGGTGTTATAATGTGGGAGCCCTTTTTTTACCGTTTTCACATCATTGATTTTAAGATTCTACCTTCATTTTTAAAAGCTGATTTATCTTATGTTGTATATGTGACTATACCTAAATACTTGTTCATAATCACTCACATCATTTACCTCTGTTCCAATCTAGGCTTGAAGTTGAATCAATTGCGAGGCACTTAGCCCGTAGTGGATAATTCTTAAAGATTGAGTGCACTTACCGGAAATTGACGTTATTGCCCTGATGTGAAACTGAGGTGTGCTCTTATTCGTAGGAGAGAGAGTACTTGAACATTTCATCCGATAGAAATTGGTGTGTAAATAAGAGGTGCCAGGTTAAGTTTTGCTTCGGATAATGCAACTAATGAAATACAGTTGAAAAAGCGTGGGTAATATTGATTGAAATATGCATAATGTATTCAGGTTCGGATATTTCTTACGGTTATTCTGTATATTAATAGAATTTGACGGAGCTGCGTGCGGCGCACATTATTCAACCCGACCGCAGGTGTTCGGCTTGGCTGATAAGAAATATCGCGAGCATGTCGTGCGTGTCTTTCCCACGACACAGTTGTGCTTCAATAGCGAATCGCGAATGAAGTGCCTCATTTATGATTGCATTCAGAATTTCTATTCCATTGCTGCGGTTTTAGACCATTCTACTTTTATTCCATTTAGACAATTTCACGAAGTGGTCATTTTATTTGCGTTCTTGTAATACAATTTGTGTTTTGTTCCATTGAAATTGTATTCAAAACAGTTATCGGCTACTCGATTTTAAGCAATTCGAAACATTGAAGCAATTTTCGAGCTTGTGTTGAATGCTTGAAAATGAAGTGTTTTCCTGTGAAAATATTCGGGTGGTGAAAGGTATGTCGATGTAAGTTTTTTGTTTACGCTTTGAGCCAATCAGACTTTACAAATTCTCTCCCGTAATCCACAATTTCTCGGTCTTCTTTGACGGGCTCTTTTTTTGGCTCGATAATTTTTTTCACTGGCCAAGGAACCACATCGTGGTTCACGATCTCGGTTGCTAGAGCTGGATGGACTTAAATTTCGACCTTTTTGCTGGCGCCGGCGAACGATATGGGAGACTTCATAATCTCACCGTCGGAAGATGTGTCCTTTAGGTCTTAAATAGTTTAGCAGAGGAGGGGGTCATGGAGCAGACCACGCTTGCCGTGGTGTGGAGGCGGAAATTCCTGACGAGCGTTCCCATGTCTCGCGATCGCCGTGCTGATTTGGTCCGCCCTCGCTCAGCTTTAGCTCACGACAACCACCCAAATATTGCACCACGCGTGGAGCCCCCACCTCACTTTTGTTATCTCCCTAATATTTGGCACTCGCATCTGACAGTCTTACCAACATTCGACTTCTCTCAACTGACATTCTTACCAACATTCGACTTCTCTCAACTGACATTCTTACCAACATTTGAAACCTCTCAGCTGACATTTTTACCAACATTTGACTACTCTCAACGGACATTCATTTCAACATCCCCTCGGGGGCAATTTTCAACTGTTGTATCTATGGGAATTAGCGTTCACAGGGGGAAAATGTGTGGTCCCGAACTAAGGAGTAGGTAGGCCTTCCTTTTGTTGAAATAGGTTTTCATTTTATTACTTACTATCTCTCTTATTTCACTGCTGTCCTTTTTTTAAGCACCTACTACTTTTTTCTTAAACTTGTATCGTGTTTAATAAACTTCTTTCTCACCGAACCGTTACTCTGTGCTTTGTGAATAGATTTAACGCTTTCTCAAGTCTATATTAAATGGGGCATTCCTCCTTCCTTTCTTTGGAACGCCTTTGTAACGGTTAGGGGAGCTTACATTAACTCATCTAATATTTTTATTTCAGCGTATATCGACTAGCAGCGGACGTTTTTTGATGTTCTTACTAACCTTCGTTTGATTACTCGATACGGACGTTGTTTTCTTCTCCAATGTTAACCACTCCAGCGGGGAGAGCACGAAAGTGCCTACGATTTCACGTCAATAAAACAGCCTGTGGGTTCCGCCGATGCGTCTAAATCCAGAGCCCACAATTATTGTGTTCGGTGGTCGGAGCACAACACGTTTGAAATAATAAGCTATTTCTCCTTTTACAATGTTAGAGGATTGAATTTTTCACTGACGCATCAGTTGAGACATTAGTAAAATGTACTTTTATTACGCAAAATTTCTTGTAAATATCAATTATGGTTATTAACTACGAACAAGGGAGTCGTGTGGCATCCACATTGTGATTTGTTCACGCGGATGTAAAATTTTTTCAGATTCTCTTGACACGTTGGCCTCAATGGGTTAAATCAAAGTTTACTATTCAACTCAAATTTAAAGTCGGTTGTAGTCAGCAATGTTGGAAAGAAAATCTTAACTGGATAGTGCTTTTATGTAGTTTTGACGAGGTATTTGTGAAAATTGAGTTTGTGACTACTAATCGGTCAGCAGCATTATGAAAATTCCCTGCGTGACCCTGCGTGTTTTACGTTGCGGTCAGAGTGTTATCAGACGAGTTTTCTGCTCTCTGATTCAAAATGTTGCACGATTCAACCTCTAAGTCGCGGGTTTTGAAGTAATATCACACTGCCTGGCTATCTCTCTCATTTTTTACTTCCGTCAACAATGTCACGCATTTCCTGTGCGGTTCAAGTTATTTTCGTGCCTCACCAAGTTCTCCGAATTATTAATGTAACTCTCGCTGTAAGAGCTCACTCGCGTCTGTATTTTAGGAAGTCTGTGGGAGCTCTCGAGAATAAAGAGCGTCTGTCCCCTGAGGGAAGTAACCTCAAGGGCAGCTTGCAACAATACAAGCTGAGGAAGTGGTGTCTCTTGAAGGATTGCCCCCCTCCCGCCCGCAAAAAAAATGAATTCAGTCCTTCTTAGGGTTTGTAGGGAGAGCTGACGGTAGCTCGGAAGGATATGGCGAGCTGAGGAACTCGGTTGTCCTGAGGGCGTTGAGAGCTATCGAGCGTGTTCGAGGTTGGGGGAAGGGAGAGGACTTGGGTGAGAGAAGTCAGGATCAAGTGAAAAAGGAGACGGACGCTAAGCCGCGGCGTTTAAAAGGAAACGAAGAGGCTTGAGCTAGTGCGAGATTGTGACGTCCATGTTTGATAAGGCCTCACGGGCGTCTGAAGGTTACCTTAGATAGCATCTCTGCATGGTTGAGACGAACAGCTATATAGTTCCATAGCATTGAGGGTGGCGAGAAGTGTGGGAGTCGAGAGCTGGATTTGGTTCCCATCTGGCTGATGATCTAAGAGATGCACACTTGCAGACGGATTGTCGAGAGCCGACCTGCTGAAGAAAAACTTGCGGTGTAGACTGGTAGTTTTAGTCATTTGTTTGTCATCCCAATTTCTGCTTCAGGAGTGCTAAATTATTTAATTCTTCCTGCAATTTTATCGTCTGTGGGCTTTGAGTAAATTGAGTTTTGAAGAACAGTAATTTGAAAAAGGTTTTTGGCTCAACTAACGCTTTTTTTCGGCTAAAGTAGCTGGCTTTGTTGATTGAAAACGTAACTGAATTCTGTAAATTTCAAATTGAAGACGTAGCTGACGTGTTTCACAATAATATTCAGAGTTGCATTTAAGTCGCTACAATCTTTTACGGTAATTGGCTCGCTTTATAATTCATTGCATGTTTTGGGGATTATCAGAAGTACTGAAACACGAAGCCAAGGTTGAGCTGATGTCGTACGCTTGTTACACACTGATATTATTCACCAGCTGAGTAGAGTATTGTGTGCATGTGAATAATGACCTTGACAGAAACTAATTCGAATGTCTCGCCTTTATGTATGTTTGTCTGAACACGTTCTTCTACGGTTAATGCGTAGGTTTTCAGTGATCGACCCTTTTCGCGGAGGCGGGAGACTCAATAGTCCATTTAATGATGCGACTCTTCTTTCATTCTTTTTCGTCTCATTTCCATCTAAATTGTTGAATTTGGGAAAACTTCTGTTTTTTTATTGACCTAACGGGAGTATTGTTCTGGTAACACAAATTTCTCAATTTTTGAAGTGGTGTCAATGCGTCTGATTTACGCAAAAATTATTCATGCTGTATCTTCTACGTTTGCATAAAGTGAGACCCACTTAACGAGGCAGTGGATTCCAAATCTAACACGATGAAGTAGCGAGACCGTTTTTCTCAGACACCATCCTGCGAATGACACAACACAGTCGCGCACACACGTCGAAGGCACTTCTCTCACTCGCACCAGACTACAAAAACTAATATCCTTAATTTGTATGGAGTGAGCGTGCAGGAACCATGACAGTCATGACTACGTGTGCGTACCTGTGATCACGTATGAGCAGCTCAGCATGCCTCTGATTGGGCTTACGACGGCGCCTTGATGGATGGAGAAAGGCCGGGCCGCGCTGGTGTGTCTTGTACCATTTCCTTCATTTCCTAGCATCTATCATCGCTATCTGTGTTTTGCGCGAGACAATTGAGCAAGATTCTCACAAGTTATTGTGCTGTCAACAATTTTCTTGGATTATCTCTTTTAATCTCACTGTTGCTCCCAGACGCTCGTTTTGTTCGTATGTGATCAGTATATGAGTTGGTCTTCTGAGCATGTGATTCTACTGTTTCTTGCCTTCTGTTGGCGATGATTTTGACTCTTTCGATTACTTGTCTGTACTTAGCTTATTTTAACTCAATCGTGTTGAATTTTCGAGGTTATTGGAATATTAAAGTTGAGTTTTTTTCGAGACTTAGTGTTCAGTTTCTTCTCATAGCGCGTGAAATTTGCGGGTTTTGAGCAATTTGGGTACATTTGACGTACACAAAGCCTTCCACCGCGTGACATCAGTTTGAATAAGCAATTCAAATGATTTCGTGTTATCAATGCCTTCGTATCTGTTATTTTGAAGAAGAATGCATGGACGTAATTTACTACGTTTTACTTATCACACATACCAAGTCAGTGATGCGATTTGCTCTTATTGTTAAATTGAATTCTGACGCTTTGTTGTAATGCAGTCATTCGCCACATAGAATTCCACAGAATGAATAGTTAAGTTACTCGAAGTGCACGGCTGCTTGAGTTGCAACTGTATAGACCAGTACTTCGCTCTTAAATTTCAAAATATCCATGTAAATCTTGATCATGTTCGACGCTAACTCTTCTTTATACATACTGCGCAGCCCTCTCAAGTAATTATGTACATCTTTTTCTAGAGGGATACAAATTTTCACTCTTCTCACCTCTGCAGCTTGTCCTTCAAGACAAGTTTGTATGCATTGCATAGTTAACGAGTAATTTATATTGATGCGTCAGCGAGTAAAGCTTCAAGAATGATAGGAGGGCAAGAAAGGGTCAGCGGCCCCTTGTGGCTGCAATCGTCGAAGCGCAACTGCGGCTTGCATCCTGTTTGGCTCAGCTCAGCAACACTAACTATTGCCTTCGTTGCTGAACGGGCCTGTTCAGGGTAATCCTGTGCAATAATTGCACTGCTACTTGGCTCTTTGAGTCAGACAAAAATATCCTGATTGGATGTTTGAGTCCGACAAAAATATCCTGATTGGATGTTTGAGTCCGACAAAAATATCCTGATTGGATGTTTGAGTCCGACAAAAATATCCTGATTGGATGTTTGAGTCCAACAAAAATATTCTGATCGAGGGACATACGACGTTCGTCACATATCATTCGTGTTTTGCGAGATTTCACGTCCTCGTCTTACAGTAAGATAAGTTCACATCCTGAATCTTCAGGATTTGTAATGTCTCCAATTGATTTTAGTGAGCCTACAACCTATTCTCGTTTGGTTATTCGCTACTGAATCGAATGTTGATGTTATTTCTTGAATATTCCTAAATGTACTGATGGTAGAACAAACTAAAAATAGGTGCTATATTAGTTCAAAGAAACAAAAAATAGGAGCAAAAACAGTTGAATTAGTCGATAGATTAAAATATAATAATTATTCCCATTCACAAGAAAACGTATTGATCCACGAAATTGTGCTTTCTTGGTAGTTCACATTCGTGGACCTTGATTACATTTGGGAAGATGTTAGATGAATTCAAATTAGCTTTAGTTATCCTGCATAATTGATTTGTTAGTTTCAACGCTCACTCAGCCGCAGAGCGTCAATTTTTTCATGAGCAGGACGTAAATTAAATTTCATTTTGATTTCCAGTTTCAAGAGTACATTTCACCATGGCAATATGCACGTTTAATGGGCTCTAATTTCACTGCTTGCGATGCAATGTAAGATGGTGGCCGCACCTCAACATGTTCACTTGCCGAGTTGACGTTGCATGATTTATTTTTGTCTTCGGGTCTGAGTTTTTTGAAGCACTGAACGTACTTTCAGAGCTCGAAATTTTTATCCTCGAATATGATTTTATTTCAAACACAAACGAACTTTCACGGCGCGTGGATTTACTAATTTTTGTTTTTGGATGGTTATCTTAGTTATTTTGCATTTTTTTACACGCTCGACAACTTCATGAGATTATTTTTTTCCCTTGCACGTCAAATCGAGTCTGCATTCCGTGCCATTGAAAATGAGACAAAATCTGCGGGGAGCTCATGCCGCTGTGTTGTTTCGTGTAATCTAAAAGCAAATCTTTTTATTTGTTCAAGAAAAGATTTTAAAATGAAATCCAGGTTGGATTTCGCTAGGGCACCGAAAAAGAAATAAATTATTCAAGCTCCAAAATAAACTTCGATCAAATTCGTATTGAAGTTGAAAATTTTGTTGTAATGAAAAAGTAAATCAAAGGTTTTAAAGTTTATTTCACAGAGATCGCATAAAATTAAGATACCATCGTGACTCCTTAAGAATTTCTCAAACAATTGAACTTGTTATTTAGTTAATTTCATATAATCTCTTGCCTTTGTGAGTATACAGGACAAATAATTTTAAAATTTGCTCGTTCAGCACTAGCATGGAATGCCGTGAACGCCGTTTAGCTGCATGCCACAGCGGCACTCGGCGCGCATGGCATGTCGTGCGGCCTGACCTGCGCATGCCTTGGGTAACTCCGCAGTGTCTGTCATTCGTACAGTGCTGCGGTCCTACGTCCGGATACATTTAACTCGGATTTCAGTTCTTTGAAACCTCGCTCAACCATAGAATTCTTCTCGGTTAATGAATTTTTTGGGTTCTTCTGGGCTCTGATTTAGGAAAACCTTCAAAGTAGCATTGTGTTCGCATTGCTGAAAGATTTAAATTATTTTTTGTACGATTTTAGCTGTCGTGGTGGAGGATGTTTTTTTCTCTTCATTTATGAACACATAAGCATGTTGAATTTAACCTTCAACACAAGTGTTCTGCATGGCGTACTTTGCAGATAATTCTTACTCACAGTACAGTTTTATTTGCCCATAATCCTTGGTTTTTACAAAGTTGTTTAGAATTCTTATCTCATGTAGATGCTATCTTGTCTTCTAACTTTGAGTTTTGAATTCAGGTTCTCTCCTTTTCACGGCATTTAGATAAAAAGTTGAATTTCAGGAGCTTTTCGAGTTTTTTCGAATCGGCATTGTGTATGCGGTCTGTCCTCAATCTCCCTGCTTCCTTTTGTGACAAGTTGGCTCTTCCTTGCATTGTATTCGTTTTCTCGTGGTCGGCCTATTCAGTCAAGGTGCCTGGCGGGCCACGTCGTCGAATGTTTTAGTAGAATTCACAAAACTTTAGTGCTTCTGATGTTTGTGCAGCACAATTTGTCGACATAGTTATCCTGTTAGTTAAACAAGCTCACTTGAGCTATAGCTCGTAGGTATCGTGGTAGTTTATTCTTTGAAGACTTGTTGACGTGGATTCCTTAGTGAATAATAAGATTGCATCTTTCGTGTGTTGATGTTCTACGAATAAATCAGTAATTTTGATTATTTAAAGGGTGATCACCTGCTAAAGTTAACCAATATTTGAATGTTCGTGTGTTTTCTCCTGTTCAATATTTCTTGCAGTCTCGCTTCATCGGATTAAATAGAGGGCAGTATTTCATTTAGAAATAATACCCAGAGCGTATCGGGATATTCTGCAACTTACTTTAATTATTTCTCACTTTGCTGTCACCTTTTCAATCGCTTCATTTTTAAAAGAACTTTAATTTTGCTTAGGCAAAACGCATGTGAATTACTGGCTACTTGATGGATGTAATTAACTCATTGTGTGCTGATTAGAAGTCGTATTTTGTAGTGTCGGCAAGCAGAGATCCCACGAGTGTGCTTCTTTATGTCTTTGGAATTTTATTCCCGCATCTTTGGTCGTAAATCAACATATCGATAGAGAAATTATTTTCTCGGGGATTGACGTGCAATTTATGAATTCTTTATTACGCATCAGCGCTTTGTCTTCAGCTCAGTATGAATACGAATGAACAGTTTGCAAAACTGCATTTCTCTTTCCCAGTCACGGTGTGTGTTATGGATCTCTTGTCTTATGATAGCGTAAATTTAATGCTCCTCATCTATTCGACAACAATAATTAAGCATTCATGCGATTGGTTTAGAAAGTTTTTATCATTTTGCTTAGCTTCATGATTTTGTTCGTTAACGTTGTCATCTGTCATGCCTGCACAAAGAAACTCATGATGCTTCCTTGGCTGCGTTGAAATTTCTGCGTTGAAGCATATTCGGATGGAGTACTAGTGAATTAGCTAACAATTTTTGGCATTAATAGTCGTATTCCTTCAATTTTATTTGTGTATTCTAGTCAGAAGAAAATAATACGGTGTTCGGTTTGCGGAAGCAAGAAAATTTGGTTATCTTACATTCCAGCCATTGCTGAGCGCTTTCAAGTTTTTCAATAGTGTACCGAAATAGAACTACTGTAACTGGACCGTGCTCTAGCTGCGACTGTTTGGCACTCATCGTTTTTAGATGTGAACAACTTTTCTAACTGAAATATTTTCATTACCTGGATTTTTCTTTTATATTTTTGTAGATGGGTGCATTGAAATAAAATGAATTAACATTATCTTTTTTCGCTCCATTAATTGCATCACTTCATTTACTCTCAGAATTGATGTAAAACTGCTTATAATGTGGCCAATGTACCCACGCTAATGCCTTATAATTCTGAATGGAAACGAGTAGGTTCAACTGAGTGTGTTTGATATATTGGAAATTCTGATAAAAATAAGTTAAAAACATATATTAGTGCTTTAATGGATGAGTATGAGATTGAAAGTACTACTCTCTTCGACATCAAAAAGTAAAACTTAAGCTTTTTAAATGGAAGAAAAAACATTTTATTTTGAATCGCATAATCCCAGGGGGACAATGTGAGGGCCCGAGCTAAAGGTTAGGTAGGCTTTCTTTGTGTTAAAATAACATAGGTTTTTGTTTTGTTACGGACCAACTTTTTTTCGGTTCACTGCTATCCTGTTTTTTCAACACCTACTATTCTCTTCTTCAACTTTGATCTTGTTTCATGAACTTCTTTCTCATCTTACTGTTTCTATGCCCTTTCTGCATAGATTCCACGTTCTCTAACTCCATACTAAATGGTGCCTTCTTCCTTCCTCTCTTTGAATCTCATTTGTTGAGGATAGGGAGGCTTAAACTAACTAACAATCTAATCTTGAATCGCATAAAATGTATTATGTATTGTACGCACATATTTTAAAAATTAGGATCATTTAAATTAGAAAATCATTTTTGCCTGTGTACTAGTTTCTCCCTTAACCTTGAATCAACACAGAGGCTACAACATCACTTGTGTTGCAGTTGCAAAAGTTTTGGTGTACTTCGCCCGTGTCTACTTGGCTGTCGCCTTACACTCAATACAGTTTTGCCTCAACCAATGATCGACAGAAAATATTTAGGTTATGGGAAAATGAATTTTAACTCGATAATATTTAGACGCAGAAGACTCATTATGAGTTATACCTTTTTTTTCTCTGTGTGAACGAGGTTTACGCGTTGTCTGCTACTAGTTTTCTAACATGCTCCGAGTGTTCATAACTGAAATGGTAAAGCTGTGCCTGGGACAGGTGCAATGAGGCTGTATTTGTTTACGCAGGTTTTAATGCATTTTACGCTCGTACTGCCATTTCGTGCCGCACAACGGATACTTACGTTGACTTTATGTAGTCAGGACGATGATCGCAAAAATCGAGCCAGCGCGGCCATCCAATCTCTGATTAGTCATCCTGACGCGGGTTGACCATCACAATGAGAGCCGCGGTAAACGCGCTCACGAATCTAATTTCCTCCTTGGCTTGACAGTCTCGCCGGACTGGAGCGGCACCCACTTTTTGGTTGAAAGTTTCGCTTTTGACGCCTAGTGTTGCCACGCAAAGACTTGGAATTTCAGTCAAATTGATGCAATTGAACACAAATGAACATGAACGTTGTATTGGAAATGAACGGATCTCTGCTTTAGTTGAAAAAGGTAAAATATGTCCGCTTGAACTCGCAAATCATTCTTCTTAATCTTCTAAAAGCGTAATTTTGTCTGCTCGAGGACTCCAACTTGATTGCGGTTGTTTTTCACAGCTGTTGTGAATTCTATTGCAGCCGATTATTCATTCATAACTTTTTCAGTTGAAATTCTTTTCATTTATTAAAATGTATTCCTTAACTTAAATTCTGTGGTTAAAATATTTCTCAATGAAAGTCTGACTTAAAGCACCCTATCGCTTCTAGCGTGTGAGCTAGTAGAAATATATCTAGACGTAGTTTTCTGTCGAAAATGGTGATTTTTATTCAGCGAACTTAGCACTTAAAATCGGATAACAGAATGCGTACATCTCGTTTTGTACTCCAAGGTTTTAATATTCAATACGCTCAATATTTATTTTTTAATGCACTCATTGATTTCTCGGACGAACATTGTTGTGAACTGAGACCTGCTGCTATGTTCGCATGTGACTGCGACGGAAAAACCTGGCAAGACGTTGCGGAGAAGTGCTGAATTGAGGTGTGAAACGAGAAAACTTCCTCCTCCTTGTTTTGTCAAGACGCCGGATGGACGTATTTGTGGCTTCTGTGGCTCTCGCGCGTACACAAACTCAAATCTTCTCGCAGAACCTGGAGTGGCGAAGGCATCATTGACAGCAATGCTGCACATGTGCCTGCTGCGTGTTCACTAAGTCTCTTGAGTTGTTAACTCACCTGTCATTTGCAAGAACTGACTTTTGGAATAAAGTTTGGTTAATGTAGTTTTCAGCTAAGCTTTTAAAGCTAGTATTCACGAATTAATCCTGCAACGGCACAACCTGGCGAGACTGCCGACAGCTTCCTGTTCCTGATGAGTTGTGTTTGCTCAGGTCTTTACAGTTCGCTGCGGCCGCCGACTTCAAACGCCACTTATTTCCAGTCTCAAAAGATCAGCAAAGAAGCGTGTTTGTTTGACACTGAAGGAAATGGGTTGGCTACGTTAAACACCAGAATAATGGGAGTTGTGCGTGTCTCGTAAGGGAATGCGGGCTCTTTCTTTCACTCCGCGCGTCGTGTTGGTCGAACTGGCGGTGGCGTCCGCACGTGATGGTCGAGGGTAATGAAGGATCTCACACATTTGTTAAATATAGTTCTATTCCAGTGAAACGCAGGGGAAAGTTTGTTAAGATCTTGTTAACTTTGCTCGGTTTCTGCGAGGCCTCCATGAGAAAGATACCGTGCATCGTACTCGAAATATACAGATTGACGTTTCAGAGTTGCAAACATCGCGTGAGTTTCCTCTGAAGCTTTTTCTCGTTTGCTAAGAACTACCCCATTTGTAACACGAATAGACAAAGTACGTGTTATATTTCCAGCGGAGATGCTCGCAAAAGACGCACGTGTTTGAGGGATGGTGGTTCGTGGTTGTCCCGTCGAGTTGCGATTTACGGCAACATCGCATGAGCGCGCGCGTCTTATCGAGACCGTGAGGTTTTCTTGATTTCTCGAGGTTCTGAGAATGATGATAGCTCACATGTGACTCGTCTCACTCATTAGTTTGAGCTCCGTGTTCATTGTGTCGAGCTGGCGGTCGCCTCATGACAATACCCATTTGCTGGCACGCCCTTCTCATTTTAACAATTTGAAGTCCGCTCAGTGTCACTTTATTGACATTTTTGTAACTACCTCGTCACGACCGCACCTTCTGTTTGTAACGTAGAGAGATCGATTTTTTTTTCTTGTCCTCTTGATTTTATTTTCTGGTCTTCTTTATTTCTTGTGAATTTAGATTTTACCATTTTCGCGGAATCTTGTGAATTAACAGATGCCTGATTTTTATAAAAGGATGCTGTTCTACTCCAAGGCCTCGCGTAGAAGTAAATTACATTAGTTGACGCCTGTTTTTCAAAAATTTTCATTGAGATTGTATCACATTTTCTTTTAATTTGCAAGTCAATGAACACAGTTTCATAGATGTGTTGCAATGAAATACTAGCAATGCCTCAAGAATTCTTCATTTTGTATCATGAACACTGACTGACCGTTGAAGTATAAGGGAAACTGTGGAGGTTTGGGGTCACAACAAGTCCAGAAAGTAAAGTTGATGCATGAATTTGAACCGTAGACCTCTGCGGCTTTCCGATGTCGTCCGTGTCATTACTCTTCCTAATTCATGCTAACAAATATAATCAATAAGGCTCTTAAGAAAGTCTCATTTCCTGCTCAGTTCTCCCCAGACATCACGATAAAGATCTTGAAACGTGAGGAATTTACCTGAGTTGCTATCGTTTGACCGCCTGGGTACCAGCGCCATCAGCCGTGTCGCTCGTACCAACAGTGCCCCGTACGATTATCATTAAGAATAGCGGCCCAGGACACGTCTGAGCCCGGCCGAATACACAATCTCCTTTGATTATTCTCTGTCATTATGGAATTCCGGGCGTGTTTTTACGGGGATTTTTTTTCCCCTCATCGCTATGTTTACGGGTTTTTCTTTTACTGGACGCAGCACTCGAGTTAACGCTTGATTGCGACCGAGTCGGCGGCGTCTATGAAACGTTGTCGTCCTAATACCTTGTATATTTGATGAGGCAGTGTAATTACGAAGCCTTCCTCGGGCTTGACCCACCAGATAACTCTATTATTTATAGATTCTCGTGTTTTTATCTTGCCATTGATCACTAACAGAACTTTATTAGTCGTCAAGTTATTATCAATAAATAGCGTCTCTCCTGACATTGATCGCTTACGGAATATAATTAGGCATTAATTTATTGCGCTGTTTCTATTCTGACAATGACCACTGACAAAGGGGGATACAACTATTGGGCCTATAGCAATGAGCACTCTTAGGGGAAAGATACGAGGTCCCACGCTGAATGTTAAGTAGGACTTCCTTTCGTTAAAATAGAATAGGCTTTTGTTTCGTTACGGACCATGGTTTGATGGTTCACTGCAGGGATTTTTCAGTACGTGAAATTTACCACTATGAAACTTATTGTTTCATAAACTTTTTTCAATCTTATAGTTTCTATGCTCGGGGGGTGGGGACACACTATGTACATAGATTCCCTGTTTCCTTAATTTCATACTTAATGGCGCCTTCCTCCCTGCTTTGCTTGGGAACACCTTTGTTATGGTCAGGGGGGGGGAGGGGGGGGGGGGTTAAACGAAGTTGTAATCTGTACCATATTAGTTGTCAGTTCAGAGCCTGACTCCACCGTCTATATATGACCAGTTGATTGTGGCCAGGTTGCGGTAAATGTGTCTTCGGTTGTGACTGCATAGTCTTCGGTTGTGACTGCATAGTCTTCGGTTGTGACTGCATAGTCTTCGGTTGTGACTGCATAGTCTTCGGTGGTGACTGCATAGTCTTCGGTGGTGACTGCATAGTCTTCGGTGGCGACTGCATTGTCTTCGGTGGCGACTGCATTGTCTTCGGTTGTGACTGCATAGTCTTCGGTGGTGACTGCATAGTCTTCGGTGGTGACTGCATAGTCTTCGGTGGTGACTGCATAGTCTTCGGTGGTGACTGCACAGTCTTCGGTGGTGACTGCACAGTCTTCGGTGGTGACTGCACAGTCTTCGGTGGTGACTGCACAGTCTTCGGTGGTGACTGCACAGTCTTCGGTGGTGACTGCACAGTCTTCGTTGGTGACTGCACAGTCTTCGGTGGTGACTGCACAGTCTTCGGTGGTGACTGCACAGTCTTCGGTGGTGACTGCACAGTCTTCGGTGGTGACTGCACAGTCTTCGGTGGTGACTGAATTTCACTTGTGAGATGCAAGCGAGAGCTTCGGTTTCATTTTGTCTATTCTCGTCAGTTTACCTTGCAGAAATTGCACTCCTTAGGCGTTTTGCTTCCGTAGATTCGCAGCCCTGGTTGCAGGATGCTGTAAGGGGGCTCATATTATACTCGTAATAAGAATGATTTAAATATTGACATGTTTTTGCTGTGTTAATATTTTTTCTCGTCGGAAATGCTGGAGTTTTGTACAAATAATATGATAATGGAATATGCACGATGAGCTATTACTTCATAAGTATACTTTGATATTAATTTTTTTTCTTCGTTGTGATGTTCCTTTCCATGTATGCAACACTTTTCGAGCAGTTATTTATAGTTTGTGTAATATCCTTGCACGTTGAAATAATGTGGTGAAGTTGCTAAATTATATTTGAATACAGGTATGTAAGGGTTATTATGTATCCTAGTGTAATTTTGGTCTATTATACTCGCGTCTCATCCATGGCGTTAAAAATTATCAGTACATTTTGACAGGTTGGGTGTCGTGTTTTTACTTCAGTCAAAATCTACGCCATCTCGTATTTATAACCAAGAATTATGGTGAAATTAGAACGCTAAAATATTGTGCTTAAATATGATGCATAATTACATTTATTCAATTCAGCGTTAGCTTTGACGAGTATCAATGTTTCTCGTTAATGAAGCATTGAATGTTCGTCTTCACGTTGCATGGGTGAATCTAGATCATCGCACGGTATATCGCACACGTCACTTCTGCTCTTTCCTTGTTTTTAGTTTCAGTAAGTTCCCCAAAACTCACCAATATCGCATCGCAGGCGTCGCTGTGAGAGTTGAAGAGAAACCCTTAAAATCGGCTTGTATATTTAAAATAAACCCTCATCTCAATTAAACAGTACATCTTGTGCTTTATGCCGTCTTATTTCTGTGCTATCTTCACTGGGTAACTCTGAGGCCTCTGAATTCGATTGCGAGGTCAATCTGCTGAACAAATCCTGCGCAGATGGCAAGGAAGATAAGAACGTGTTCCCACGGATCAGGTCTCGAGACAGCCAAGCTCAGCCACGGCAGCTCGTGCCCAGCTCATCTCCGCCGGAGCTTGTAAAGCCACGGCCTCTTTTGTTCATTATGCGAATATATTCTAGCGTGCGCCGCTTCTAATTTTCCCCGCGGGACAGGAATCTCACAATGCTGCACCGCGCACTTCACTGGGTCATATGCTGTCGAGGTTTAATAAAGAGACCGGCCTTTGATCTCTCAACGGCTTTGGTGAGCACCTTGACTTTAAAATTCCATATTTTTATAAGCGCGCTACATTCTGTACACATTTTTGGTTGCCAAAGCGGGAGACTTATTTGCTTAGACTATTTTTTTTTATCGCTAATTACGTCTAGTTTGCATTTTCATCAAAGAAAGGGCTTCTTTTTCTTGGTTTTGCTTCATTTCATTTTAAATGAAAATTTCTCGATGCTAATATTTTTATTCTTCTCGATAAAAAATACTCAATTTTTGCTGTAATATGCAGACGCGTTATATTTTCTGTTAATAAATACGATGATGGGAATGTTAAATTTTACTGTAAAATATTGAAAATCTTAATCCATATTACTTGTTGACGATTTTCTCTAAGTTCTCCGCTACCTAGGTACTGATTAGTCAAATAATAATTTAATAAGACGCGAAATTTAGACTAATCGTAAATTGTAGCCTGATTATTTCTAACCTGCTATATTTTTTCTTGAGTTTTACCACATTCCTAAACAACATTCATGAGACAACTTTTCTTGAACAAATTTGTGCGATAACCCCTGGGTTGGATCTTCATTAATTTTTCTTATGGCTACAGATGAACTATTTGTTTGTATTTTCAATTCAGTTCATGAGGTTGACAGCCAAAATTTCCCATGCAAATTCAACGAAGAACATGATAAAATAACTTCACTTATAGGACTAAGAACTTTTTGTTAGCGTACGAGAAGTGATGGCTTATTTTTAATTTCCCGGTTAATATTGACGTTGATGTGAGGGTAAATAAGTTGTTCAAATTACCTCAGGTCAAATAATTTCTTTACTGTGTTTTTCCCAAGGCTTTGCCGTCGTATACAAGTTTCATTGGTTCACTGCACAAGCTTTACATCAAATGTTGACTTGGGAATTAGGCCGCCAAAGCTGATGTTTCTGACTCGTCACGGCACCATCTTCATTTGCTCTGCCGTGCATGTGCCTGCCATTAGCCTTAATTCTGTCATATTCTTTGTGCGAAGAAATCTGAATCGTTTTTTTAATTCGAAAGTTCAAACCTCGGAACTTGTGTTTTAACTACAGGCATCCAAGTAAATTCAACACTGGGTTTAGTATTGAATTTATTCCTTGCACATACATAGTGTATTTTTTATTTACAGTAGAAGGGACACGAAAATAAAAATTCCCTGACCAGTACACGAATGAGATATCTACAATTAATCGGCAAGGTCTGTCATGTAAAGGGGCATTAAAATATCGAAGAATACGTAAACGTTTCATTCTTTTTTATTTTGAATATATTCTCATTTTTGTGAAATTTATAGGTGACCAGGAAAAACAAAAAACTCCTTTTGTTTCAGGCTGCTCATAATCGCCTTCAGTAACTCTTTCAGACACTCGACGGCAATGATGAATTGAGTTGAAGTGGAATTGCCACGTTCAAGGGAATTCCACCCATGTGAGCCTTGGAGTTGTTGAAGACCAATAGGTCCTGAGGACGACCATTATTGCTGATGACCCATAAATATCCGAGCGGCACGCGACCGCGTGGTCCCATCGCTGTTACCTGCGTAATTAAGTTGGTCGTGAAATGAGGCGCTTGCTGCCATCATTTTTCTCCCTCCGTTTGGGCAGACTTTGGCAAGCTTTCATATAAGGCGAGGATAAGAAATGCGAGAGGGGGATCATACCGCCCGAACCTTTCTGGATTTGCTTTGTGTCAGGTTCGAGCTCAAAGCTTCTCAAAGCTATCTCTTTGAGCAGTTGTTGAAACTCGGAAATCCAGTACATCCGAAAAACATCCATTTTTATCATGCATATGATTCGTTGTCGACGTTTTGAATTTTTTGAATTACCGCATCGCATTGTAACACATCTTGGCGAAGTCGTCGGGGACGTTCAAACTTTTCTCGATTGACATTTGATTTACGGGAGTTTTTTCCAACTGTCCCAAGATGTGCTTTCGCTTGACGTAGAGTGATTTCAGTTGACATTGAGACGTATAAGGTGCGGATGAGAACAGGGAGAGCGGTGCGCATGCCCCTTGTAAGGTCTGGCGAACAGTCAGGCACAGGAGAGCAGCGAACGGAGGGCGTGCCGCGCACTTGGGACGCCCCGATCCCTCCCTGATAAGCCCAACATTGTTGGGCCTCTTCACTCTAATGTAAAGCTACTTTCGGAGCTGGTTGACTCTCACTCCTCTCCTCTCTCACCCAACTCTTCCTTCTCACTTTCAGTGGCTACTCGCTTTTGAGTTTTTCGTTTTCAACCAGCGGTGCCTTGCTGTTACTCTTTTTCTTGATAGCAAATTATATTGGTATTTCATATGTCTTCCTCTTTTGCTTTTTAATTATTTTGTTTACTGTGTTTGCTTAAAACACAATGTGATCAAGAAAGCTCAGGTAATAGCACTTTTTCAAATCATGTTACTGATATTTCAGTAACGTTCAGAATCGACGCTTTGAAGGGGGAAAATGTGAGACCCCGAAATCCTAAGGATTGATTTTCTTAAAACAAGTTCATTCACGAACTTTAATTTTTTATAATCTTTGGCTTTCCGCAGAAACGTGTGACTCATCACCCTTGAATCAAATCGAGTGCTTCAGTAAAATTGCGACTGACAAGAAATTCCTGAACTTCAAAATGAATCTGCCTGATTATTTTCGCTTGTATGCATGCCCTAAAAATTTATAGAGGAATATTGTGTACCCGAGACATTACACTACTGTAGTACACTCCATCATAATAGTTTGTTTTAATTTTTACCCAATCTCTGCACAAAGCTCAAAATTTAATTCAATATAAACAAAATTCCATGTTATGAAGCTTTTTTGATAAAGAGTTTAAAACCTGTTACGGCCTGCAGCTCATCGCAAATGTGTGTTTGCGTACGCCACATTATGAGTTGAAACGCGTGATGTGTGTTGCTGTGTCTTGCCTTGCGTACACTACACAATATACCGCTTGTGGCCGCGTCCTACTGATTAAATAAACTGCCTGAAAAATTCACCTGCTGCCATTGTGCAAGCTTTCACTGATTGATCGATCGCTACGCTAAGCGACTACGCGTTTTGCTCATCAGAAGCCCACTTTGCACTCCAAAATAAACAAGATTTCTCTTTAGCGAATCATTGTCTGCCTTGTGATGGGGTTTCTGCCATGAGAATACATGGTAATGGCTTTAGCATATTTATCTCGAGGATTTTTCGCTAAGGCTTTTCTTGTGAAACATCAATTTTTATGAAACCGTCCTGGACAATCTGTTGACCATTTGCCGGTGGTTGCAACGCTCCTCCACAGTTAGTCTTTCCCGACCACCGGCCATCTGGCACCCTCCGCTCTGACCACCCGACAGCCGTCGTTCTTATGCTATTGCGGTACCGTCTGTTTTTGCTTTTTTTGTCGCATTGCGACCACCGGACATCCACTGGCATATGTACGTTCGTGCGCTTCTCAGAACTGCTTCTCTGGCCAGACTATCCTCCCGTCAAGGTTTTATGTTCACCGAGATAGATTGCACTCGGTTTAATATTCTAATATTGATTAAACAAGATGGAGATTGAATTTGGAAAATTTTGATACATTATACTGTTATTTATTTTTACGGAAGCCCTCTCGTAAATTTTTTGTCACAGTTTTGACGTGTTAATTTTTAAGCATTGGCTTGAATTTAGCATTGTTATTTTTTGTCATTAGAACCCTACATTTTCCTTTGAAATTGAACAACATTCCTGAAAGTTTTTGTTTCTAAATCATTGTCTTAGAGAATTAGCGCTCCCAGGGGGAAAATATGAGGTCCTGAGCTGAGAGTTGGGTAGGCCTTCTTTTTGCTGAAATAACTATTTTTGTTTTGTTAAAAACCATCATTTTTCGGTTCACTGCTGTCCTGTTTTTCAGCTCCTCTGACTTTCTTCTTCAACTTTTTTATTGTTTCATAAGCTTCCTTCTTATCTCACTGTTTCTATGCGCACGGGATCCTTTGCGGGAACACCCTTTGCGCATAGATTCCACGTTCCCTTTACTCCATTCTAAATGGTGCTTTCATCTTTCCTCTCTTCGAACATCTTTGTTGTGGTAAAGGGGGGCTAAAACTAATTTATAATCAATTAATCAATCCTCATTGTCTTAAATGTGTGTCGTGACACTGCGAACTGTGTACATACAAGAATATCACCCTGATTATTAAAGCTGATACGGTCACATGTCAGAACTGTTACTCTAACAATCCTCTACCACTCAACACCTGCTGGTGGTGGCAGTAGGACACCAACTCCGTTATATTCCAGGCGCGTCTATCCCTGCTATCAAGAGCACATGGTGACACTGGTATCAGCGTCGCAAACTATAGCTGACGAAAATTATCTCTCTTACGCGCCCTATAAGACCATGCTTTTGCTTGATGACCATGCTTTTCTTTGAGTCGCTGTATGATTTACGGCTTTCACGGCCCAGGAGCGTGATGCAAGATGGACTATTTTGTTCGTGACTTCGGTAATTGGAGTGAAAGTTGCGTGCTGCTCATGTTCGAACGTGGCTATATTGCACGAGGCGTTGACTCACGTGTTAGCTTTCTTGACTCGCCGTTCCTTTTATTGCCATTCGGTGACTGGCTATTTCATGATTTTCGAAACGGCTTTCAGTTAAGGTTACATTGTTGAAAGTTATTTTGTGTCGGTGAAATAACTAGTGTTTAATGTTATTTGACTTTGGGCTGTGTGATACTGGATGAGAAGGTTAGTGATTGAAATTTATAATTTTTCCCCCCAAGATGGACACAGGTACATGTATCAAGGCTTTGTTCCTCATGTTAACTCCCATCACTGAGTGGTCAATTGTAAGGGTAGTAGTGAATCATTCACTCTGACGAATATATGTTCTTGAAACTGATATTTGTGTATGAAAGAGGTCTATAAGTTTAAGGGTGGTTAAATTCATTAATTCAAAAAAGCTCATAATTCGACAATAGTTTTTAATTTCAAGTCACATTCACTTCTTTCATGCAAAGCAAGCAATGCGCGGAAAATCTGTGAGCCGTTTGAACTAAATTCTACATTTTTATCAGAAGATGGATAGAACATATTCCACAAAATTCATCTCAGTCCGTATAGAATAGAAAAACGCGCGTCTTCAAGATCTTTTACCGACACTCATTCCAAAGTTTTTGGAGCCAAGTCACGATTTCCTTTTGGGTGGGGAAAAATAAATCAATTCTGCATGTTAAGTGCATGAGAGTCGTTAATTTTTACAGCAAGTTGCAAGACGTGTTCAGTTATTTGCGAAGGAAGACCGCCTCTCGCTTTCCGCGTGCACGGAACTGCGATGCGTACGTGAAACAAGCGAGAGACCGGCGCGCTTGGTTGACAGACCAAGGAAATAAAATGGCTGATTTCGGGGTGCCTGGCGAATGAAATTGTCTTGTGATCAGCGACACCGACGTAAAAATAAAGCCGTTGCTCACGAGTTGCGCGCGCCTTGTTTGTGAGTGTGAGTACTGCATCTTGCTATTTTTTTTAGGGTGAGAACAAGGCGGTTGCCGTTGCTATACTGACTGCATTAACATTACCCTTGCGTGAGCACGAATCAGCTTGGAAGTTCACACGATTATTTGATTTGCAGTTGGCCGTACGTAGTCGCGGAGAGGTTGTGAGTTCTGTGTTTGATTTCGAGACTACATGATTCGGATGATTGCTATGTTCGTGACCACACATCCCCTTAAACTGTCTGATCCACTCGTCAATTGGCTCAATCTTTCCTCTAATCTGGAGCTTGCTCCGTTGAGTGTTCTGAGACGCAATTGAATTGGCTTTTCGCTCTATCTAATCAGTCTTGAAAAGGAATTTTTCAACCTCCAGAACAGTTATTTTTTGATGCTGATCGTCCTTAAAAAATTCTGTCTTTCGTGAAATCTTGGATGACGAAGATCTTATAAATGTACAAGGGTTTTGCATCCTTGGTTTGTACTGAAACAACCCCAGATTATGTGTTAGGTTGTGCATGTTCGAGTCTCCGGAAAACTCTGCTCAAATTTTGTGTGGAAATATTTTTTAATTTCCAATCCGCCCCCTTAGTGAAGTTTTGTTTAAGAACATGCAGAAAATGAATCGCTCTCGCTCGATCGCTTAGCGAACGCTCATTTTAATAAAAGTAGTATTTGTCAGCCCCCTACGTATTTTTTTATAATTACTTATGTGTAAGTGATAAACCCTTGAAGGTTCAACAGTCTTGGCTTTTCGAATTTGTTTCTGTTTCCATTGATGCTATTCTCCAATCAATTTCCAATTTCTGGTGAGTTAAATACGATGAAGAATATGAGTCAGTTGTTGGAACCTAGATATAAACTCATACTTGAAATTTTTTTCTAGTTTTCAGAGAACAGTTTTCCTGTACAGGTAACTACGTGTAAGACTCAGTCTTTTATTAACCGTAAAGTTTGTCATTTTTTTTGTTGCCATCAATTTTTATTCCCCATGGTATGGTCTAACATTAATAAATCAAATCCTAATGTACATTACTTTCCTCAAAAGCGATGCATCTCAGCAAAAGTACCACCTGAAAAGACCTCGTGACACTGAGGCCATTTCAGGCCCTAAACACTCGGCAAAAACTCATCTTAGGCATTTTTCATACAGAGGCTCTGCTACCACCCAATTTTCATGCCTTGAAGAGCCATTGTTTCTGGTTGATTGGACTCGGCTGAGTCCTGGAGATTTGTTGAGGAAGATCTTCGGCTGGCGGCAGCTGCCACAGCGGGCCGTGTTCTTACCGGTAAACTTAAACTTGAAGTGTAACTTGATCTAATGAAGTTTGGCCGGCAGTTTTTGCTTCGTTTGTAATTTGTAAATGACTTCCAAAATTTGAATCTTCATTGCACTTTGTTTTTTACGGCAATTTTGAAAATTTGTTTTTTATGTGCACTAAATGTTAAACTGTTTAATTTTTATTGTTTATAATTTTATTGCTAATAACGCCAGTTCTACAAGGCGTTTTGAACTTGTCTGTATGTAAACTATGAAAAAAGTATTATGTTTCATGTCATCTCTTCTCTTTTGGAGGTTCTGATAACGCTTGCTCTTAGAAATTCTGCGATAACATTGATTCTATGAATAGTGCTTTTTTAGAAAAGAATATTTTCAGATTATTTTAACAAACGCATTTGACAGAAATATTGTACTTTCAATACTGTTCCAGAATTGCTTAATTTCTTCTCGCTTCTATGGACCTCTGCTTTGTCACCGTGATTTGCTTCCCTTCATGGAAGCATTCGTAGTTGAGTAATTGTAATTTTTTGAAAAAATTGAAATCACTGAGGTTAGCTGAGATCATCGATTAGGTGGTTGGAGTTTTTCCCATTATTATTGCTGCCATAACCAACAGTTGCCTCCGAGCTGATCGCTCGCTCGGATAGCTCTTTAAATTGCGTTGGCTTTGAACGGAAATACCGTGGAAACTACAGTCACGCTTTAGACACTTATTCCTTGGTCATAATGCCGATAGCTTTACTTTTAGCCTACGCACTCGTTACATTTGTATGTGCGTTAAAAATGATCATAGTTATTGCCTTTTATAGCACAGTTCGTTGCTTCTAAACCGTGCAGTTCTAAGATCGCGTTGTTCCGAAATCCATTTCCTCTTCAGTTTTTCTTTTGGAATCTCATTTGGCACTTTTGTAGTATACGGTCGCTTCCGTCTCTGCGAGGTTATTTCGGTTTTATATAATATATGTTGTCCACGCGAAGGCTCCGGGAGGCTTTTAGGAGACAATACTCGAGTGTAACTGGGGTACCTCTTGCGCTCTGAGATTGATTTACCGAGCTTCACTCTACTTGGCTGTCCCCGTAAGCGCACCTTGGGGAATAAGCTTATGTCGGTGGTGACACTGGCTACTCACGGCAGAAATGGACACAATTGACTCGTTGTACTCGACTATTTTGGGACTTGTGTGCTTTTTTTGCTGACCTTGTTATTCTTCCTCTGGTACGCATTTCCTCTAGAGAAGGCGGATGTTTTCCTCATTGATGAATTGTATTTTCTATTTTAGCATTGAATATTTTTTCAATATCTCGCCGCTACTTTTTAACATCAGTGTTCAGATACTTGTAATTAAAAGGATAAGTAAAGCTTTACTGCAAAACATGGCAATAATCATTTAGGAAATGAAACAATAAATGAATATTTCTATTACATTTAAGTGATTCGATGCTAATTAGGTGCTCGGCCTGTCCATATATTTATATACGAATAATGACTGTTCCGAACATGTTTCGAATTTATTCGTTATTTGTAAAATATAAAATAATCCCAATAATCAAATTGAAAAACTGCAGACATGAAGCTTCAGTTAACCACGAGCTCAATATTTTCGAGACGCACATGCATTAACTTCCGCATTTTTTTTGCAATTTCGATAGACTGTAGATTATTTGCATTTTTATGTTTAATTTTTTTCACGGAATAGTAGTTATTTTAAATGGTCGTGGCTAAGCGTTTGCTCAAAATTTATTTTCATGTTATGGTATTTTTTTAACTCATGGTAAAAATGTACCCTTAGGGGGTACAACAAGTGTATCTATGGGAATTAGCTCTCCCAGGGGGAATATGTTAGGTTAGGTAGGCGTTTCTTTTGTGTAAATAGAATAGTTTTTTTTGCTTTGTTATGGACCATCTTCTTCGGTTCATTGCTGTCTTGTTTTTCAGCACCTACTGCTTTCTATTTAAACTTTTGTCTTGTTTCATAAACTTTTTTCTCAACTCGTTGTTTAGATTCTGCGTTCTCTCAAGTCTATAGTAAATGGCACTTACCTCTTTTCTCTCTTTGGAGCGCCTTTGTTGCGGTTAGGGAGGCTTAAACTAACTTCTAATCTAATCTGGTAAAAATGTTTTTGTTTTGCTTTAGAATATTAACAACTTCTGATCTTTGGTTCTTCTTGTTTTTGTCGAAAATTATTCCTAGTCTGACAGCGTCAGCAGGAAATTTTTGCTTTCGGGGCGTGTAAATTTTGTTCCCTCAAACGGGAGAGTAAATGCCTTTACGTTAGAATAACTATGTGAAACTTCTCCAGCATTGATCAAGTTGTAACCGTTAGCTCATTTCTTTTGATGGCACTACAGGAATGACTATTAATTTCTTTGTGACAACGTTCGTATGGTTGGGCAATCGTCACATTGATTTTTCAGTCAGCTCAGGTGTTTTGTATCTGAAAATAACATTTTTTACTATGTGCTTGTAGCAGTTCTTTACAGCTCGTTAAACGTTACAGTTTTTTGTCGGTCGATTTATAAAAACAATTGAATGAAAGAATGTGGCATTTGATTCATCACTGGACTCGACAAATCAAAATCACGGTGCATTTTTTGTGAGAACGGAATGTCCACTTGTGCCGAATCACAAAGGGACATCATGATCAGTATCCGGAGCTATGGGATGAAAGTTTTTCCTGTACACTATCAGGTCGGCACGTTTGGTTGGAAGAAAAAATCTCCGTAGTAGATTAATGTTTGTCATTGTTTCTTTTTATACAATTTGTCCGTATGATTGTTGCGAAATTAGGAACGTCATTCACTATTGGCAATTTGATCATATCATAAAGTGACATTTGTTATGGAAGTATGTTTTGAGTGACATGAATGAACTACCACGGAGTCAGTACCGATAGCGGCCATAGTGCTTTAGAGAAGCTAACATATGTACCATAAGCTCGTGACAGGAAAATAGAACAAGCAAAGACCAAGTCTGCTAACGAGAGTCGATTTGTGGCAGCCGAGAATACAGGTCGACATTAGTACATACATGTAGCAGCCAAGTTTAATGACGACAAGTACGTGTCTGTGATTGAACTAGCCATGAACGCTGGTTGACAAGAAAACTTCTAAATTTGTAGCAGCTGCGACTGGTGGTTGAGCTTGTGCGCTACGTCGCGCATGCGCAGTTCCATTCTACGGCAGGCGTGGGTGGTGCGGCACAACAATTGTCCGAGGAAGCGATGCGTGTGTGCGCACCACCGAGCGGAAATACGCGCTTCCCCTCCCTCCGTCCTTCCGTCCATCCCTCGCATTCCATCCAGCTCACCACCTGCTGCACCTCAGCTATAGCCCTCGTGGCGCGCTGCTCTCAACTTACGGGGAAAAACAAACCGAAAAGAGACAAAGAAGAACACGATTTAGTTGAACCGGATTGTCTTCTCTGAGTCACAAGATGTTAAGCGACGCACTTCCGAAAAAAGGCCCAAAGCTAGAATCTCGCCCGGTAGTGGCGGTATTTTACCCGAGTGGTGAACAACTTTTCTTATGATAATAGCAAATGGAGAGTACTGGCAGAAGATGTTATAGGGGGAACTCTTCTGCTGGTCGAGTTCTACTTCACTTGCTCCCCTTAGTTTAATTTTTCTAATAAGACATGTCTTAATCATGATTGTAATAATTAAGTTACCAAGAAAGATGTTCGCACCGAGTTCTCATTCCTCACGACTAATGACAACTTGAGAATGGGTTATGGACAACTCCTCTGCCCCTGATATTTTCAAACCGTTATCCAAAGAAGGAATCAGGGGAGGACAGCACTTTACTCTTTTAGGATAATGAATAGTCACAAAGGAAAAAGTAGATAATTTATATAAATAAAAAAATAATAGACGAAATAGCGTCATAAAGGCATGCTGCATATGCTAACATGAAATTTATTTCATAACTAATCATTTCGTTAGGTGTCTTACTTAAAATTAAAAATGCCATGTCGTATTATGGTCGGTATACTTTTAAGAACAATAAGAAGTTTTCTGAGCAGGAATGACTGTTCAGCTGACATACTTGTATGCGAGTCGCGATATATCAGGAGAGGAAATAAGCGAACTACTCTGTACACAATGACTTGAAATCCACAGTCCCAGTGGCTGAATTTTACGAATTCTGACTTGGAATTGAGTAAAGCTTAACGTTAAAATTTTACATAATATCGACATATTGTTCTGCTAATATCATTTGACCTTTATGCTGCGCGTAGTAATGAATGCTATACTTTTGATTCACTTCAATTTTTCGTTGAAGTAGTGAAACGCGTGAAAATTCTCTGCTGTGGATGTCATTCTACAGTTACGGCAAATTCTACGACGTAAATTTTCAATCTTCAGGGGATGCCGATTTCAATTCCAATGTGATGAAAATTATTGATTGTGAATGGCAACGTTACCATAATACTAAAACTCCCAAAAAAAGTTGCCAATTCCTGACCCATACTTGTACCCTGATTTGTATTCTTTACCTGACACCGGTTGACCAAGCGAGGCTGGAACCCATACTACTTCGTGAGAAGTAAATTAAAGTTCGATACAGACGAACCCTTGTGGTCGAGGGCCTAATTGAAATGTTTTGTCGCAATATTTCTTTCCATATCTTAGTGTTTAATGGAGTATATCGTGCAAGCACGAATGCTGTCCGACTAACTTATTGTGATGGAGTGCACAGGGTCCCAAGACTCACACACATAAGAGTCTTGGCTGTGTCTGCTAATTGATTTACTACCCGCGGCCGAACAGCAGAGGTTCGAAAAGTTCAGGGTTGTACTGTATCTCGGGTCTGAACCCATCAGTGCTCGCTATTCATCATCTAACTTGCATTGAGCCATTCTATTGGTCCAACTTTCCAATATAGATCAGGGACTGATAAAGGCAGCGCGGCTCATTTGAACTCGTCCATCCAATCTCGTTGATTGTAGCATCGGCCTGTAAGCTTGGGTCACTTTGTGTCCCATTCAGCTTCCACTTTTTAAAGTTCACTAAAATATTCCGAAGAACTTTCCCTTCAAGCGTACAAGAGGTCCAAGTTTAACGGTTGTCGTCTTACCGTGCGCGTTTATTTCTTGTGATCATAGCAGAAATTGCTCGCATGAACCGTTGGATTTTGAGAGCGTAAGCACATTCATGTAATAATTTCGAATAAAATGCTGTTCGAATAACTACTACCGTCATACAACAGAACCACTTTTCAGAGATAATAAATAGAGATAATAACGGCAAAATTTGTTCAATGAAGAAATCGAAGTGAACTCGTGCTGCTGCGTCGTTGGAAGCGTCAGCTTTAAGATAAAGGCGCATGTGTCTTTCGTGTGCGTCACTAAAAGTTGACTCGAGTGCTCGTCTTCCTTAAGTCCTATCTCTAATCGCGGAACTTATGCGCATTAGCTGACCAGTTTCTTAAGCCTGCCCTGCTTTCAATGCTCTCAGTAATGAACTTGTCATTCTTACTCGTCAGACCTCACATCTCTTCGTTTTCTTCATTTTTATCTGAACTAATTTCGGCCTCAGTTTTTCTTTCCTATTTTTTCCTCTATTTTGCTGAGCAGTGTATCAAAAACGCAGTAGAATCAGTTTCCGGCTTCGAAACATGTGCCTTTTCGGACTATACTTTTGGAGCCAAAATAGTTTCGTTATGAACATCATGGATTAAGTGCCTTTCCCTTCCCTCTATAAGTTTTGTTCGCGTTTTCTCCATTATTATTTGAATTATTACTTTCGCACGAGCATGTTCAATTAATATATGTTTTTCTTTGCATTATACCAGACGAATGTGCAAAGTTCAGCGTAATACTTCAAATAAAACACTGCAAATTACAGATGTGCTAAATATTTTTATACCCACTTCTGTGATTGTTCTATGAATGGCTTATGAAGATAAAATTTTTGTTCGGCTCGGTTTGATTGGCTTTCACATTTTTTAGGAATCGTATTCCTTCTACTCTGATTTCAGCTGAAATTGAATTTCTTAGCCAAACGTTATCAGAAAAACATGTTTCCTATAGTTATTGTGTGGTTATTCCTTTTATCCCATTTATTCCTTATATTTGTCCTTGGATGCTTCGATTCTCGACGCTCAGAACAGACGCTGCATACCTCCATTGATCTGACAACAAAGGTCCTTCATCTGATTGCCCGGTTTGCATTGATATCCGGAATCTTTGTTCGGCGTCCTTTCTGTGAGAGGAAGCTTTGTCCTTCGGTATCACTGCAGGCGCACTGTGCCATACGGCGTCTTTCATCTCTTTTAGTAATGATGCTCTGGTATTGCTGTTGGTGATCCCCGATGTTCGTGCCTGATTCCGGTGTTATGTAAAAGTTACGGTTGTAGGACGTATTGAACAGTGCAATGCAAACTTCTGAAATAAAACGTCTGATAAAACGGGTACTTTTGTTTCGTCTGTTATGACGAGTGTTCTCGTTGTAGGATCAAGTGGTTGCCCCAAGTACAAGGGAAGTTGTTTTATCTGTAAAATAAAAATAAGATAAAATTTGTTTAACTCTTTGTGTGCTGTGTGCGGTTGGTATCCTGGTAAACACTCAGCCTTCGAGTACGTCATTTTTGAAACAATCTGCGCTAAAGAAATGTTCCAATTTATCATTAATTTGAAAACAAATCTCGTATGGGGAACTTGTGACTATATTATGATGCTATGTTGCACTTGCCTTCAGAAATGGTTATTGTTCCGTTATCACTGTCATAGTGCTTGCCTCTCCCTTCCTCTTTATAAGCGTTAACTTCCGTGACCGTGTAGCGTCCTCCATGTCTTGCTGCTCATCTGTGATCCTGAGCCACGTTTCTAGTGATGAATTCACTTCAGTTCTTGTTTCTGTAGCTGCTTTTTCTTGACTGAAGTTACTTCTGACTCTCCTTTGTTTCTCTATTCCGTCCATTTCACTGGTATATGATTGTTTTCATTGGAATTAGCTCTCACAGGGAAAGATGTGAAGTGTCGAGCTGAAGGTTGGGTAGGTTTTCTTTTTGTTGAAATTGAATAGATTTTCGTTTTGTTTTATTAGGCAGTCTTTTTTAAGTTTACGATTATCCTTTCTTTAGCATCTATTACAATTTTCTTCAGTTTTTATGTTGTTTGATGATTTACGTTCAATCTTGCTGTTCTTAGACATAGGGTGCGGTTGCGCACTCTGTCCATTGATTCCATGATCCCTTAATTCCGTACTAAATGGTGTTTTCCTCTTATTTAACTTGGGAACACCCGTGTTGTGATTAGAGAGGAATAAACCAACTTATTATCTAACCTATATTTTATGAACGCCAGCGTCTTTCTTTTCGCGGTCTTTGCTTTCTCAAAACCTGCCGTCTTCGCTTTCCCAATAATGGCCTCGCTATTAGCCAAACTCATGTCAGGGTCTCTACAATGCTGCCGCGTACTTCATTTAGCCGTTTCAGCAAACTTAGATATTTTTTGACCTATGCTCTCGTATTACGCCTTTAAAAAATTTGTCACTTTGCTTGAATCGCAATGCTAATAGAAATTTAAAAGCGAAGAAAATGCTAGTAAAACTAGTCATATTTACTCAAATTGAGAAAAAACAAAATCGAAAACGTTTCGGAGTCCAGCTCCATCTTCAGTTCTGCAAAATACAATGAATTCAAATATATATAGTAGTTCGTGCAATATAGTAGTTCGTGCAATATAGTAGTTCGTGCAATATAGTAGTTCGTGCNCCTAAATAATATGCTTAGTTCCTACCCCCTTCAAATAGTGAATTCTTAGTGTATTTTCTCGTTTTTTCGATACTTTCTTGCTAGTCTTTAGGCATAGTCTGACATTTAGTTTTCTTTTTGTTGTTACAATTATGTTCGTTTTAGTTTTTACTTTTTTGTATTGCTTGTATTCTTCGCAATGTTTGTACTTTTTGCACTTTTTTGAATTCATTGTATTTTACAGAACTGAAGATGGAGCTGGACTCCGAAACGTTTTTGATTTTGTTTTTTCTCAATTTGAGTAAATATGACTAGTTTTATTAGCATTTTCTTCGCTTTTAAATTTCTATTACGCCTTTGTGGTCGAAACGTTCGTTTTTTATCAAAAATGTCTTTTAAATCAAAAGTCTTTGCAATTACCTTCATTTTAACGCTTTATCGAATCGTACAACCCAATTTGATACGTAATGGAAATAGTGCCTTGTTTTCTCAGCCTTAATGGTGGAGAAGATCGAATAACTCCATGCTCATTTGTGAACCTCCAATTCCTTATTAGTGCCAGATCTTCAAGTAGAGCTTTCAGATTCCATTTTAATGTGCCTGATGCGCAATCAAAACCTTTCACTTGTTCCGCCTACTGGGATCATGAACTGGCATCTATTATTGAAAAAACAGAGTGGGGAAAAGGACGACACAAGGCTGATTATTAATTTAGTGATGCGAATGCTAACAAAAATGGTAATAAATAAATCAAGCAATGGTAGTCTTCATAGGCACGTCGGAGACTTCTTGAGTTAACGAAGAAGTCGGAAGGTGGTGCATCCGACGGCCGCCCACGTCAATTTTGACAATAACCGTGACCTGTTGAGATAAATAGAAGACACGTGAATGATTGAACGGTGATAGGGTTTAGAGCTGCCGAGAATAGGTTAGAGATTCTGAGTTAACAGATTAGGCAAGGCATCCTACACCTGGAATATGTTCAAGATATTAGAGCTTATGCTTCAAGTCACGGCATTAATTTATGAGTACGGCTCGAGCACGGGAAACTACAGCCTTGAAAGGCTAGTGAGGGACGTTCGGGACAAATGCACCTACTTATCTCCAAACGTACCCACACATAGGATCCCTTGAAGTCCACATGACGATGGCGTGAAGAGAAGATAGATGACAGGCCGCTCGGCCGCTGAGGCGCTGGACTGTAGTAGGTAGCACTGGCTCCCCATCAGGGTTGACTCCGTTGTACAGGAGACGAGAAGTAGCCGGGTGCGGAGCAGTCGCGGAGCGGAGCGAGACCGTACTGGCGGCCGTCATCATGCTTCAACCGTCATGCCTCTCCACGACGTCAAGCGTAGGGAATCGCAGTGCAGGTCATAGGCATTATTAGCCAAAAGCGCACATCCTGACGATTGCTTCGTTGAATAAATAAAGAATTAAAGATGAATAGAAAAGTGCTTCATAGGAAGGCGTAAAACAAGTTAGTGCGATGAGTGCTGGAGCGTGTCTGACGTTTCTCAGGCACAACATTCTGAGAATGTTTACGGGGCGTACGTGTTTATAAAGGGTCTTAATTGGTTTGTCAATGAGGGCACACTGCTCGGAACGTCCTCGTAAATTGAATATGATCATAACAAGATTCTTAAATTTAATTTGCCTCAATACTACATCCCAGATTACGAAAGAAATGGATTTCTTCAACATCTATCCAATTTCCTTGGTATTTCACACTTCGAGACCTAAGACGCAGTTTTAGCATCTCAGATCTTGCTTTCTTCATCAATTTTTTTAGGTTTCACTACGTTAGCGTTGCCCATGTGTATAGTTATAGTGCGATTTTCATTTGACCAAGCTCTGAAATTTTCTTTTTGTAGCCGCAAATTGTTTTACGATAATTTGAGAAAATGTTTTCAACTAAAGTGTAATGGAATGTTACGTGCACTCACATGTATTGGTCATACAGCAATGTGAAATGTTACTACGTATTTTAATTCCCTTTTTGGTTGCATTGTTTCCTTAATTTGTTGCTGTGATAATCTCTTATTCGAGTTGTGCGATCTTCCAATTTGAATAAACTTTCGGTAGTCACAAAGTATTCACCAAGCTTCGTATTTTTCGGTTTTCTATTCTACGCTTGTATACAGTTTATTGGCTCGAATCAGTTCAGGGTCACTCGTCCCATGCAGCGTCACAATCTCCAGTTCTGCTTTGCTACAACTTTTGGGATTACTATTTTAGTCGTTAACTTACACATTGACAGTTTCCTGTGGTACAGAGTACAATCACTATTTCTGTACTGTTACATTCATCTTCTCGGCAGTGCCACAATCTTCATTTCTTTTTACAGATTTTTCTTCACAATATTCTTCTTTGCAGGGTCACAGTACCTGCCTACGCAAGAGTTTAGTTCTCTTTTGTGCAAGGTTATTATGTATACCCTTCACTGCGTATAGTTATGTTACTCTTCTCTGTCATTTCACAATTCTCTACAAGAGAATTGGGTTTCAATTTTTTCTAGCGCTGTAACTCAGTCTCTTTGGAATTACTTGACTGTTTCACAGAAGAGTCATCTTACAGAAGTTTCGATGTAATTAACAAGCCGCTCTGCCACGACCCAAGCTCGTAACTCGAGCGACCTCCTAGGTGACCTCGGGGTATCCTTTCGGCGGTGAGAAGGAGATTCTTCTCACGCTCCTCATTAACATAAATACAAGATAAATATCTTCTTGGTTTCCGATATTCAACCATCGGAGCTGTACTGCACTTTGTGTCGAGCTCGAGGCACACTCGCAAGATGTTTGTAAAATATTTAGACAAGACCACGAAGTTAGCAAACTCGGCAATTTTCAAGTTAACTTTTGTTTGATTTTCGAGCTTGTTTACTGATAGTCTGAGCTACGGCGAGATCATTGTTTTAATATCTATTTAATTTCGACCATAATGTGCATGAATTGTGGCTCGTATTTTAATCTTGGTTTGCCTCATTTGAGTTTTTTTTGTTAGTATGACTTATTATTTTGTTCGTTCTCTTGGATAAGGCCATCAGTGCTTAATATTTCGTAATTTTTCTTTCATACTTGAAAGATTTGTACAGACATGTAATAAAAAAGATAAAACTCTTCAGAAGAAGTACGTTCGTTGACAGCTACTCTCGACATGGCAAATACGTGAGCACGTCACTGCTGTCCATTACCTCCAATACATTAAGTCAATGATGAACGTGTTCCCTGTCGCTTTGCTAACCGCTGACTAAGTGAAGCTATAAGAAAATCATTGGAACAACAGCGACGTGATCATGACGATTATGGACTGTCATTACGCTTGGTTCTGGATGGGAGTTGTCGCTTTATTGCTATGATGGTCAGAGAAATAAAGCACATTTGCGGTGCCTGAATACTACACGTCTCTCCTGGGGCGCAGACGTGCTGCGGTTAAACTTCATTGCGCGGGATGTGTACTCCCAATGACTTGTTTCCTCTCAATCATGCGTGATCTTGGCTTGGTTGCATGACGCGCCGGTTTACCCTTCAAGGTGGTCTTGTGCGTAGGAGCGTGTACTGTGTTCTGGTGGAAAGCCTCCTTACTTCAGCAGGTCGTGCGTGCGTGCTTGAGAAAAATCCTCTCAATGTCACTGAAACTGCGACGCTATCGCATGATCCTACAGTTTAAATTTTACTGTGTGATATAGAGCAATATTGATATCTTGAACGAGTTTATCAGGTGCATGAAGTGGGCTGTATTTTTTTGTTGTGGTGCACGAAAGAACGAAAAAAACTATCCACGATTACAGTTATGATCTCGTGACGCGCACTGAATTAGTGGGAGTTCATTTCTGGCAAAGAGCTTGTTAATGGGTCGGAACGCGGCAAAAATGGTTGAACAATAGAAATTGTCACCTTGCCAATTTTAAGTAGTTCATGACCTCCAGAATGACGTTATCTGATTTCAAGCCCGTATCCGCCACCAGGCGCATAGATATAACTAAATCACCGCGTGAAAAAAGCTCAAATTTGGTGTGCTGAACCACAGGCGCCCATTGAAATTCTGCCTATGAAAAGCTTCCTTTGTGATCGTGTCCCCATTGTTGTTCCGGCCTCCGTGGGCTATGAAACATGACTGATGTCAGGTACAGGCCCTCATTCAGCTCCACCAAGCACAGCAGTCATTCTCTCCTCTGATAGCCAGCTGTGCTTTTTTGCATCAACGGCTTTAATTTCATTGTCATTGTGTCCTGAAAACAAAAGAGAAGTTAGCATCTGTTGTGTGCTACCCATACAGTTAGGGATGCGGAATTCAGGGATTGCTTTTCAGCGCCGCTGATGACATTTCTTTTCATCTGCGGCTGGTAACCTGAAACTGTTTATTCCATGTTTTTAAGATATTTTTCCAGTAAACTAACGCGGTACTACTGCAAATATTCTAACATCGAATCTACAGAGCCTAATCTTCGCTGCGTTTGATATGGTTCGCACGTGTCAGAAACCGTTCCAGCGCCATTATTTAGTAGTTTTCGACTGTGCATCATGATTATTATGTTCTCAAGATAGCGTTTCAGAGACAATTGTCTGCGAAACGTGTGTCATGACCTGACGTATGGCTGGCTTGCACGCATGAAACAACTCTTCATTCTTGATGCGATAGATGATAAAGCTGCTCTTCTACTAAATAAGGCTGTTGTTGGTGGTATTTGAGTACACGTGCGAGAATCAGAACAGTTGTTGCGTAAGGCTATAACAAAATGCCTTGCACGGGTTTTAGGAAAGAGAGTAACGATCAATTTAAAGGTTAAAAACGATTGTAGTGCAATATTTTTCATTGAAATTGTGACTTGAAATGCTTTCTAACGAATTCATTTAAACTGCTTTTACCCTTTCTAGTACGAGTATTTCTGTAGGTGGCTGCGTATTGCAAGCACGAAATGTTTTCAAATGAAAGTATTAATCAGCAGCCTTTGAATGCGCCCTTTCTCCCCCCAATTAAGCGATATAGATTTTATCTTGCAGCCCTAGATGCGAGCAGCGATTACTGCTTCCGTACAAGACTTGGTGTCGCGTACGAGCTCGAACGCCGTACCATCGCAAGCTCAAGTAATCATCATCTTCAGGGTCAGAGGTTGCGCTTGATATCGGAGCTTTTTCTGGCCGGAGTGTCGAGCGCATGCGCGTGGTAGCGAAGTTTCCGGACCTTCGTACGTTCGCCAGTGCGTCGCTGGGGAGCCCCTTCTTCACCTACTTAGCAGCTCTGTGAAAACTTGTGTTGCAATTCGCGAACACCGTTTTTTTGTGATGATCAAGGGACTTTTTTGATGTCTGTTAAATTAGCAAATTGTGTGCTCATCTGCAGTGTTTTTGGTTCTAATTGTGGAATATCCTATTTAATTTTGATGCTGCAATATTAAATAGGTTTCTTGCAAATTTGATTCATATTGACGTGGATAAACATCAGCGCTTCAACAGAAAAGAAATTAAATTGAAACGAAACTATTTATTTATCCGCTAATTTAAAAAGTACATTTCGTACCAATAATTGTATACTGCACTCAGGAGTGCTTGTGTCGCAATTTAAAGCCCCGGTCTTACTGCTCTCGAAAGTATCATCTGTTGAATGTTTCGAAGGATTTTTTACTGAAATTTAATTTCGCTTCTGAAAGAACCTGGGTTCGTTTTTTTTTTTGTGGTACATCTTGAAAAACTTTCTATCGACTGAGTTATTTATTAATTGCAGCTAGAGAATGTAGCTTACTACTCAAATAAGTAATTAATGTCCATTAGCGGTAATTGAATGGCTCATGTTTTTTTATTTCCCCCTAGGTGAAAGCGTGTGCTACTTTCCCGTGGAGTACCAGGGGGTGTTCGCGACGCAGTCCCTCACCGCAGTCTCCACGCACTCCGGTCCTCCACACAAGTACTCGACTGTGAGTCTCGACTTGCTTTCATTCCTGAATAGAAATTTCTTGCTCATTTCTGGGTTTTAAAGTATGCAATGTAAAATACTTCATACATGCTCTCAGTTGTTCGAAAAAGGAAATTGGTTTCAAAGTCAAATTTTTTCAATAGAATTGCGATTTTTTATATTAAATGGTGTGTTATTTATCAAGTTCATTCAACAGTCTTATTTGTATTCAGTACAGAAAGCTTATTTAAAGGCGTAGCTGTGCTCATTAATTGACCCGAACTTTTTTTAAGTGTTTCATAAAACTCTTACTTATAATACTGTATAATTATATCAAGTTCTGCTGTTGTGTTCTGTTAATTCTAAAGATGTAAATTGTGTTGAATATCATAAAACTAATAGCATATCTTTCATTTTTGTTCTTCCATCTTGATTAATATGAATAATTTAAATTCAACGTTATATACGGAAATGCGAAATTCGATAAATTCGTTCCTACTACATTTTTTTGAAACACCGGTATGATTACCATCTACTTATTTATCTGAGCACGATTATTTGAGCCTCTTTGTCTTATTTTTTTGTCTCATTTACTTCGTCAAAAGAAAATTTAACTCAATCGGTAACAAAAATCACAATCCTGACTAAGGCCTGCATGTGTTTTTTGTCTTCACAGATCACCATTCTTCCGGACGCCATCCCCGGCTGGGGCGTGTGCGAGACCAAGCAGGATGAAACCGTCGTGCTGCACGACAGGACGGGCGGCCGGCGGTGCTTGCGGTGCTTCCACATCAAGCTGCGATCCCCCAACGTTGTGCAGGTCAGTGGCTACCAGGCTTCTCAGGACGCGTGGTCAAGCCGAGTTGCAGATGCTTAGTCTTCTTGATGAAGTACATCGAGTAGAAGGATGGTCAAAATTGCCACTTCACCACTGCGTCATAATAGGAATATTGTTGAAATCTCTATGCAGTGACTTAATAGTATTGCTATCAATAATTCGATTTTACATGCGAAACACCGCCATTTTTTGCTGTAATGCATTATAATTTTACTGTTTTCTTCTACATCGCATCGGCAGAAATACTCTTGAGAATTTTTATGGCTGTTTCAAATGGTAAATATATCACGAACTTTCCCGTTCATTATAAATGAACAAATGTATCAGTTACACGAAAAAATCATAATTTGTTCTAGTGCCATTTCACGTTACGTATTAGCCGCCCAGAAGGCGTAAAATTCAAGTTTTTATCCATAATTAGCGAGGAAGTATTGACGTGGCATTTTACGAAGCAATAAATATTAGAATTCTTATGGCGACATCTATTAATTGAATAGATGTACCGGTACTGTCCAGGGGCCGGATTTTGTTACAATTTACGTGGTCGTAGATGAAGAGCTGGCACCGCAAGTTTTAAATCGATTTGGTTACGCCACGTACCGTAACGCTTAGCGTAGCCAAACCGACTCAAAAGAACTGACTTCACCAGCTGCGTCGCCATGACATAAATTGTTTGAAAATCCGGCCTCTGGACTCTGGTTTAGAGCGCGTGCTGCCAGGCAATAAATTCTGGGTCCCTTGCTTTGTTTTGCCTCTCTGTGTATTTCTATGCCGACGGATTTCTTGCGACCGAATGGAGGTTGAAATTGGGTGAAATATAATCACATATTTTTCTCTTTGGTTTTTGATGAGTTCGTCAACTTTCGTTTTTGGCCATTAACTTTACAGCGTGTAGATTTTAGGGAATGTTATTTGAGTTTTCTGTTTTTATAATCTTGTTTCAAGGCGAATAACAGACCGCAATTTTCTACCTTTATTCTCGGCGTATGTTACTAACAGTATCTATTGCAAATGAATAGCCAGGTTCGTGGCCGAAGTAAATTGCTTCTTGACGTCACTGGCGACTTTGTGGTACTTTCTCATAAATTAACGCAAATTTCGCACGGCCGTGAGAGTTTGGCGGTTTGTCAGCGTTTTGCTGCTCATTTTTCAGAGTCCGGGCTTGCAGTCGAGGAATCTTTCATTTTTTTTGTTTCTGATGGTGAGGATGGAAAGCCAATGAACTTTCTGAACTCTCGCCGCTTGTTAGCCGCGAGACGGGATATGAGGCACAGGTCTTTTGCTTCGGCAGACAGAAACTTGAATCGAATTGCTCAAAAAATATGCGAAGAAAGCCTCGAGAACTCGGTTCAACGGTTGACGCGAATTGGACGCTGCATTGGACGTTGCCGGAGACCCACCCTGCATTTATCATCTTATCTTGTTCTGTGATCTGCGAGGGTCGACCTGTACATGTGCCTCCACAGTCATGCTTTCAATGATGCACTGCTCTCCCCCGTCGCTGAATCTTTCTAGTTGCACGTGAACTGTAATTGACGTGTGCAATGGTCGCGGAATCTTTGGCTGCGTATGAATTACGAAAGGACATGTTCGCTCAAGCCATTGAATCTTGGTTTCATGTGAACCACGAATGAGTTGCTGTAACTATTTTTTTACAAACTGGCTTTCGTGCTTCTATTTATCATCAAACAAATGTGCAATGGCAATATTTTTTCTTGCTTGGAGTTATGAGCTAGGTCGGACCCTTTTACGCGTTCCGGTTAAACCGTTAGTTTCATACCTGTTTTCTGTTAATGTTTCTACGACTAAAACTGGCGACAACTGTAGACTGAAAATACGTACTTAGCTGCTTAGAAAAAGTTTTCTACTAATGTGAGGGATACTTTCTCAGTTGCTCCTAAAGTGGAGGCTTTGCTACGTTGGCTAATTTCTTCTACTTCAGGAGGAGAGAGAGAATCTTACTTTCATATTTCCCTGTGAATGTTTGAAGTATTCATTGCTCTGAATTTCCTTAGAATACTAAAACTTTCTCTATACGTTTCACTTGCATGTGAAGTCAAAGAAGACTTTCGTGCCTGGAGATAAGAACTTTGATCATGATAGCGTGATTCGATTTAATGAAAAATGAACCGCTTCGCAAAGTTTCCCTGGAGTCCGTTGGGCGGGTGAGATGGTCAACACCGCATTGGGCTCTCGAAACTGAAAGTGTACATTAGCATTCAGAGGTTCTCGTTTGCTCATTGTTGCTCACTTCTGACGCTGAAAATCTTACGGTGGTGAAAACCCATCGTGTTACAACTTAAAACATTATACCAACGTTTGCTAAACTATTAACGGATTGCTTCATTGCTAAGAAATAAAATACTTATCTCTGTTTGAATAATTCATTTAAACAAGGCTGTATGCTTACTCTGATTTGCTGAACTGTTGTTCGCAGGTTCACACACAGATCAATGATCGCTGTTACGACTCAGAGGCAGAAGCCCGCGCCACGTGTCCTACGCTCCTCGACATCACCACCAATAGGGTCCAGGAGATCATGCTGTACAGTGAGTTTATCTCCCCTGTTCCTTATTTACGTTCATTCTCACTTATAAAAATGAGTATGTTTAACTGCTTAAATTATGCGTATTTTTATGAAATAACATTCGTCTTTAGACCGCTGGCATTTTAGTACTAGACAAAGTGCCTTAGAGTTATTCTCATTTTGTTAATAAATTAAGTACCACCAAAACATTAGCTGAATTGTCCAAAACTTGCTGCCAAATTGTTATTTAACGTTAAAACATCATTCACTTGAACATTTCTAAAGATAAATGTCTATATTTTACTATTATTTATCAATGCACGTACTTGTATGCGCAGAAAATCGTAGCTTCACTCGCGAAGGCACGATAGAGCGAGTCTTCTGCCCCATCAGCGGCGCATACGACTTCACCTACAACGTCCACGACGGTTTGGAGGCAGCTAAAGAGTGTCCTCAGTCTACCTCCACCATCCAGAACTGCCCGCACGGATCAGAACTCAACCTCAAGTGAGTGTAAATGAACTTAAATATCGCTTATCACACCTATAGTCCAGTGGACGTCATGTGCGTTATCGCATTAATTTCTGGAAGGAAATTTCTAAGAGTACTTCCAGTTTCCGTCTTTTGCCTACCCTGTAAGAAAAATGGCTTTGGTATCATATTTATTTTCCGTTTGCCTGCTTAGAAGCACGCTGGTGAAGAAATTAGTTTGTTTATCGTAATTTCTGTGCTAAACTTGAATTTTATCGTAACAGGATCGTCTTCGTAAATGAATATAAGCCTGTGTAATACCATTAAGTTTTTTTACCTATGTTGGTTGATTAGTGTTTTTCAGCGTTTGCATTTTATCGCCGGTAAATAGTTTCCTAGAGCAACCTGGACGTTAATTTTTTGACTGCCTGTATTTTCGAGGCCTTCGTAGCAGCACGAATTACAATTTCGAGTTAGTTTACCATCAACCAATATGACTCTGTATATCTATTGTGACAAAAATAATACGCTAGCATCCAAGCATCATGGGAAATATATCATGTGTAACCCACAGATTGATTTAATTCTACAACTGTGGATCCACTACACATTTCCTATACCTATTACTGAACTTATCGAAGTATTTCTGAATAGATTACTTATTGGAACGTTGAGCGGCAAAAATAAGAGTTTTTTTCTTCAGGTTCCAGCGCTGCACCTTCTCCGACATCCAGATGAGCCTCCGCTGCCTCGGTGACTGGACTGACCACAGCGGCCGCCGCTATCTCGCGCTGCTGGACACAACGCTCCAAAAGGACGACCAGCCTCGATACAGATGTGCTGTGAGTTGAATACGATGAGGAACTGTGAATTTTTATTCATGAATGCATTTATCTCTCATTGAAAAAAAGCAATGCTCCTCAATAAGATGTGCCCAAGGGAATTGTGCTTCTGTACATTTCTGACCGAGCTCATGATTTTTGTTAGTAACGTATCTCACGCTAGATTGTCATTGTTTTTCCTCACCTATTTCATCTTGTTGGTCTTAGAGACATGATGAGCATTCAGCATCGGTACTATTTGGAATTTTCAGGGAATTCAATTGTAAACTTGAATTTCTCCATTCTAGTGAATTCACGTAATAGGCTTTTTTGTAACAGCTTGATTATTTTGTAAATTATAGGAAACACGCTAAGATAGGAATCTGTGAAGGTGTCTTAGAACATGCCTCTCCCTCCGATTGGCTTTTCATGATTATCTAAAACACCAGCAGAGAAAATCTTTTCATAATTTTGAAGACTACAATATTCTTGCCTTTTTAAAAGGCCTGCTTCCTTTTTCAATCATCAATTGGAATTTTGAATTTCGTGCCCAAACCTACTTCAACGTTTAAAGAGTCCTCTGTCGGGGTATCACAGTTTTAGTGTAGTAGTGAATTTTCATTTAATTGTAATGGGTTAAGGTTTCATATAATTTAAAATCATTTCAGTTGTATCTTTACCCTCGCTAAATATTGCTTACTTGGATTATCTCGCGTTTTCCATTTCCTAAGCTTCCTAAGGGAATAACGTCAATTACCTTGTACATTCTTGATCTGGTTTTCTTCGTCGCAGATGTTCGACAAGGACGAGATGACGGGCGTGGTGCACATGAGTTTCAGCGTGGACGCGACCTGCACAAACCAGCTGCAGTCTCCCCATGAGGGCTACGAGACAATGGTGCTCACCCCGCGTGCTGTCATCCAACCACCTAATGAAGTCAAGAGCCACGCTTGTGTTTTCCCCGACTGGGCGCGCGGCAAATGGCAACACTTAGAGGTAGGTACCTTCTCCTGTTCTTATTTTTCTCACTTTGTGATATTTTAACTTCTACTTTCCTGCTTGGGTGGCCAACCAGTGATAGACCACTCCGCGCGTTCCTGTTTCACAGTTAAGATTATGAAATTCTATTCCATTCTGCTTTCTATTTTGCATTTATTCTGCGTTCCACTTTATTCCAATCAACATTCCATTCTATTAAATTCTGTTGAAATTTTGGTTTCGGCTTCTACTTGGTTTTTGCCGATATTCGTCATTTTCTTAATTTTTCATGGTTTATGACATGATAGTTTTTTGATTGATTTATTGTACAAGCTATTAGTTTATCTCGGAATTATAAGAAAATTTACTCTTTGTGTATGTGTTGAAATAACTACTTCCTAGATCGCAGACTCTGTTATCATTTGTAAAGATATAATTTCATGTACTTCATTAATATTACCCTGATCTGAACGTCGGCAAAGCTAACTATTCACTGTCGTTATTTACTCTTATTTTTGCAGATTATGCGTCACGACGTTAGGCTTCATGACGATTCGTCGGACAGGATCTTTGAGATGGAGTGCCTGTCACAGCACGCGCCTCACGGCGAGCGATATGCCGTCTTCTCTAGAGATCAGTGGTTAGTGATGATCCCAGTAAATAAGCAGAAAGGGTTTTTGAGTCTTCACTTTTCTGTAACCATAACATAGTTTGCTAATTAGGTAGAGTTTAACTCCAATGCGTTAGGAAATGTACGACGGAATATGTTTTAACAATGCTTGGACAAGATGCATCCCGTGAAATTGTGTTTTTTTTATTTTTACTGTATGTCAGCGTTGGTTAATTATTTATCATAGTAATATTTACCGAGGTTTTATTCTGGCAGGAACATATCAAACGTTGGGATCCCTTCCTCCGAGCCGTGAAACTTGAAAGGAGAGAGTCGAGCGTGTGCCGTATTGTGTCATTCCCTGTGAATTGTACCTTGTATGTTTAATCCTTTAGAAAATCATTTCAAAAAATATCTTGAGCTGAAATCAGTGAACTTTACATTGTGATAATTTCTCATATTCTCCTTCTTTCCCTTCAGTGGACGCGAAGAATTCACCTGTATTTGGATCAAGAAGAGAGCCGTCAACGTGATTGAATTCCAAATGTGTGAGTAAACTTGGATTATTTATGGATTTTTCAACATGTGTAAATTTGACAGATTTGAGTACTTTTTATATGTTTTTACGCATTGGTGTTTCAATGGCCCTCGCATTTCTTAACATTTGGAATATTTTTTTTATGAAACCAACGGAATTGTCTTCCTCAAGTTTTATAATGTCATTTAAAAAACGGAAAAAAATGCGTACACAGGGAATTTTGGTGTAACATATAATTATATATTTTGTTCTATTGTCTATTTTTGTATTCACTTTTAATTTGATTTTCTTTCCATTGCAGCCAACTATCCGAGCGATCACTACAACCAGTCGCAGGTGTGCGCGGACGCCATGTTTGTGGGGCAGCACTGGAGCACAGAAGGGCGTAAGTTTGTTTTCAAACACCGCAATTTTCGTGTGTACTAAGAAAGTTTTCTCACAAATTTCATGTCATCGTAAAGTAAGCTCACAGTCCTGGGATCCGCCGAGATCAGAGTAAATCTTTGTAGTCTATTTCCCTTGTTCTCTAGTGGAAGAAATGTGAAAGTCATCATTACTTATGTATTCTAACGCCACATCGTAACGCAGGAACTTTCCGATGTGTGTGACAAATTACATGGTGAAGTAAATAGTCTATTATTCTCAAATTTATGGCTTAGTTTAGATTTAGTGTCATAATGTCATTCATACAGAAAATTTTCTTTTTTCAGCATAGCGATAGGAGTTGTGTAGTATTGCTTCATAGTAATACATTTTTGAATTACTCGTGGGTGCTAAGTAATTCTATATTCTTTAGAGTATTTAATTTACTAACATGAAGTATGTTAGTAAATTATGGGCCTTGTTATATTGTTTTATGAAAACTATGTCCGCTCAGTAATCAAAAGGTGTCATGGACAAAACATTTCACGGGAGCCAACCACTGAATGAAATCACCTATAAACCTTTACCCTCTGTAGGAGTCGGAGTGCATGAGGAACCATCGTGCCCCATACAAGGGGAACACGCAGGAGTGCTGCCCGACGCTACCGACCTGTGCGCTAGGCTCATCTCGGACTGCTCGAGTCCTCAAAGAATGCACTACACGGTTGCCTCCTGTGCCAACGCTTCTGAGGTCTACGAAGGTGAGTGTGGTGTGCCTTCTGCGAATGTTCATTGGTTGGTGTGTGTTGACGCTATGTTCATTGGTTGGTGTGCGTTGAAGATATGTTCATTGGTTGGTGTGTGTTGAAGATATGTTCATTGGTTGGTGTGTGTTGAAGATATGTTCATTGGTTGGTGTGTGTTGTTAAGATCTTCGAATCTTCAGTGTGTGGTTGATGCGAATGCTTAACTTGGCGAGTGGAAGCGACAGGCTAACTAGTTACGAATCTGCAATGAATGAATGACCGATGATGTTTCCGTACGTAGGTATAGAGACGATTGTCGTAACGAAGCTGGTAAATAACTTTGGTTTAATTTTGATCTTAAAATATTCATTTTACGTTCAATAGAAAATTTTGAAAAATTCTCACTTTGATTCGTAATTTCAAAGTTTCTGGAAGTATCAAAAACACTTAACAAATTAATTATTAATTTATACGTTATTGCGTCAACTTGACTTTGAGGAGGTTCTCGAGAAATTTGCAAGTTGATATAGATCCCTCAATATCAATCTAATTCTAATACGCATTATTAGGGAAATGTAGACTATTTATAGTTTACAGAGTACATGTTTTCTATTACTATGTTGAATATGGAGGTAGAATAACCGATCAGTATTACTCGAATAAATTTTTTATTAAGGTTGCGCGCTTCTACACAAATTACTTTTAGAGATAATATTTAGAAATTTCTTGGTATATTTTTCCTTGTTCTCCGTAAATGTTCTTCATTGCTGTCATTCTTAACTCTATTGCTGAATTTAGCTCTTGTTATCTGAATACTGTGTTATTTTGGATACCGCATGTTCGGCTTTCATTCATACTGTCATTCGGATAAATGTTTTCTCGCAGCTAAGGGTTATTGGTATCGGTTTATTTTTGGTATTATTTGTGAACTTATCAACTTTCCCTTTATTTCTTTGTGTTTCCACAAACATAAAAGAATCCCCAACGCAGTCGTCATTTTATGCTGCAAAGTACCGCCGTCGACGTGAAGTTTACAGAATCCGTGATATCGGCAAGTACTTGAGACGACATCATTCTCACGAGCCTGCGACATTAGCTACGACATCGCTTGGATTCGGAAGTGATCAATCTTTTGCTGGCAACAAAACTTTGTTTGATTCCATCCACGCTCTCACAGCGCGGTTCTTAGCGCAGAATCGCTCAAACCTAGTATCTGGCGGTCACTCGCACGGACCACCAAAAGTTCCAGAGCATTCTTTAGTTGGCGCGCAGTTGTCTCAAAACACGAGGACCACGGCCGCAGCTTCCCCTTCCGACGACGTGGAACCCAAGTTTCGACATTCGCTGTATGAATCAATCGTACCTGAGTATGTGTACCCTGGAGGGTTACGAGCAGATGAAACGACTCAAAGACCTACTACGTATTCCGCGAAGTATGTCTACCCAGGAGGGTTCGTTCGGCCAACTCCTCAACCGACCACCAGAAGACCGCTGCCTCACGAAAGTCCTTTCTACCGAGTCATTCCATCTACCAACCAGAGAGATTACGAACTATACCATGATGTTTCTGATGGTCTCATGGAAGGTTAGATGCGTGTTTTGTCCAAACACTTCTGTACATTGCCCCTGCCCCGTGTGAAGCACTTCGATGTACCCTACACCTAACGCACTAAATGAGGAAATCAACACGTCGTGATCCTCATAACCGTCGGCTGTTGATTACCTGTAGATTTACTTGACTGCATCTTCTTCCTTTACACTTTTAACTTGTAATTCCAGAATTGCACGCTTCTCTGCTAGTTCAGTTTTATTGACAAATGCCTTTGTCAATTATCGTGCACTTTCCGGCCTCTGCTTTGCGCAGTGTTACAAGTAACCGATGCTTCATAATTTGCCTGTTGGTATTGGAGTTGTTTATACAGCACTTATTAACGTTGTGGATTTTGCTCGTCTGACTTAGTGACTGTAGAAAAAACTTCCAACTTTCTTGCTTGTATTGTTAAAGAATTGATTTATTTCGTTGTAACTTACTAGTAACACTGGAATGGGAGCTGCCTACCGTCTGCCTCTACTTTGTGCTAGAAATATCTATACGTACTTGTTTTTATTTTATAATTTCTTGCTGCAAATGTTCTGGCTGCCTTGACGTTCTGGCCGACGATCCATGTTTCGTATCTATGTATGCGCGAGTTGGATTTGCGTTGTAGCTTAAATATTGCCCGATTGCATTTATTTGCAAATTTGAAGTTACTTTTTTTTACTCTTCATGGAGTTTTTAGCAGTATATAATTGCCTTTTATCTTTTCAATTGTAGCAACGAGTAACTGTAATGTTAAGAAGTATATAAAGTGAATTTTATTTTGTGTGCTGTAGCTTTGAGTGGTATGTCTATTGATGAATTATGTGATACTGAAAAATGGTAGTTTCCTTTTATTTTCCTACTTCTGATTGCTAGTTTATCAACTGTCGTCTCCAGCGATAAATTTCAAATTGCAATTTCAATTTTGTTGACTCGATGGAAAACTATGAAGTTGAATTAACTAACTTAGCGCTTTATGGTTGTTTTTAGCTTCGGATTTTTAAATTTGTTTAATCATCAACTAGGTGGGGCAGATAAAGCGTATCAGATTTAGCTCTTTGTGCATGTCTTCATATCTTTAATTCGCTTAGTAGGGTTAAAGCACTTTCTTTAAATGCTATTGAACTCTCAATTAACGTGCCGCGGAGGGAATATTTATTCACTAGATTCGTCTAATTTTACCTTCACTGCATTATTAACGGCATCTACTACGAGCTTTTCAATTGGAAGCTTCTCTGTGTGTCATGACAATACTACGTATTTTACAATGATTTCGATCGAAAATTTCAATTTCTACACAACTCCTGTTAATAAAATAAATAGTCAAAGGAGCACGACTTTTTTACGGGCTACAGAACTATAATAAGAATGAAAAATTCATTGCAGAACGCGAGTACAGATGCCTGGGGAGATGGTCGGAAGGAGGTGTGACCTACACCTACACGCACCGTGTGGACGTGAACACGTACGAGTGTTTCGCAGGCGTCGTTGTAAACAAAAAAGAAATTTACATCGTGGAGGCTGGGACGAGTTGCCTCAGAGGCCTCCAGCCTCTCGCTCACGGCATGAAGCTCGTCCAGAAAGGTGAGTTTTGTTAAATTGTTTTATTAATGCTCAATTTTCTATTTTGTTTCTTCATTGTAGTATATATATTATTAATATAGTAAGAGTACAGTTTTTGCAAAAGTGTTTCTAAGTATTCTAAACGAGGTTTTTGTATTGCTTTTTTGAAATGATTTTCGCTAGAAATGATGTCTTATATTTCCCCTCTGGAGCGTAGTACGCAGTTTCAAACGAAAACTACTCAATTCAACGGTATTAGTGAAGTGGTAACATTTTTGGGAGCCTTGATTTGTTTCATTTTATACTATCTTGTCAACATTGTCTTCATGGCAATGTTCTTTCGTAAGATCGTCTTCACAGCTGTTTGTTCGCGAGTGTTCTGTCCTTACTATTTACGACACCATTGAGCGTATCATTTTCCTTTATGGGAGAAAAGATTCTTATTTCATTGTTTATTGCAGCCACCTGCAGCGATTTGAGGGAACGTGCGGCAGCCACCTCGACCACGACGACCACAACCACCAGAAGGCCTCCAGCTTTATTGAATCCCGATGCTGGTGCGCCCCCCAATAACAGGGAAGATGAGCTACATCCCTGGTGGAGAAACGCAGCAAGGAATCCTTGGTCAAAAAATACGCTGTCTACAACTAACAGGCCGTTCTCTAGAGATCACAGTGAGTGGTGTTGATGTGTTTGGAAAGAGCAAATTTTTCTTCCTGATTTGAAATGAATTCTCTCGAGAAATTTTCTCCGCATTATAGGAACGTTGAACATTACTTGAAATTGCAGCGGTTAGTTTTTGTATTTCGCGGTTTCTGAAATAATATTGTACATAGGGCTGTACTTCTTCCTGTTTAGTATTGTTATTTTGACCATCACCTTTGTTTTGTTACACATAAAAAATGTGTGTTATGTCAACCCTTGAAATTACTTTTTGAATAGGTCATCAATTCATGCTCTATGCATTCGCTTCCCTCAGGGGGTGCAACCATTTTATCTATGAGAATTAGCACTACCAGGGTGAAAACATGAGGTTTTAGCTGACAGTTAGGTAGGCCTTATCTTTGCTGGAATAATGTTTTTCTTCGTGAAGGACCATCGTGTTTTTCAGTTCAATGGTGTCTTGTGTTTCTGCACCTTCAAATTTCTTCTTCAACTTTTATCTTGTTTCATAGCCTTCCTTTTCAACTTACTGCTTCTATGTGCAGGGAATCTTGTGCCAGAGCACACCTTGTGCAGTAAATTCTGCATTCCCTTAACGCTATCCTAAACGGTACTCTCATCCTTCCTCTTTATGGAACACCATTGCTGTGGAGAGGGAGGCTTAAACTAGCATCTAATTTCTGCATTAACTTTGCCGTGCTATTGATACGAGTATTGCACTGAGAGTTCTAAGTTGAACTAATCGCACTTATACTCTTTCAAAAAACATCTATTTTTCTAACGATGAATTCAACATAGTTAACTGTACATAATCCAACACACTTACAGCGACTTCCATGAGCCTACTAAAAAACTGTATTCATATAGCTTTTTTTTTGCGTTATAGTTACGTTATTTATCACTGTACATATTTACAGCCACTTCTATGATCCTACTAAAAAAAACTGTATTCATATAACCTATTTTTGCAGTTTAGTTACGTAATTTATCACTGTACATAACCCTACATACGAGTATTTTCAGATACTTCGATGATCCTACTAAAAAACTGTACTCAAATAACTTATTTGTGCGTTTTAGTTACATTATTTGTCACTGTGCCTAACGCTACATTTTTACAGCCCCTTCCATGATCGTAGAGAAAAACCTGTATTCATAAAACGTACTTGTGCCTTGGAGTTACTTCGTTTACCATGTGTGCGTTTGGGCCTTTCTAATATAACTTTTCTTTGCAGGACCTCGCACGAGCTGCGGGCCGTTCTGTTCGCCCTCGCTGTTGACTTGGCTCACACTCGCTACGTCTCTGCTAATCGCGCTCGCCACATCGTAGTTCTGATCCTCCTCGTAGCTTTTTAATTGTTACTGGAGTACCTAATTTGTGCATTGTTAGTCTTAACTATTTTATGAAATTCGCGACTCGTCTATGGTGAGTGTCTATTGTTTTATACGGTATTAGCAGTTGTGGTAAGCCACTAGTGTACATAATCATAAGCAAATACATCGATCACGCTCACTTCGGCTTCATAACAACCGTTTTATATATTTTGTGAATATTGAACAAATTAAATCGCATGCGTGAAATCTACTTGAGGAAATTTGTGTATTATTTATTCGTCCCCAAAACGTAATTTCATTGTCTAATAATCAATTAATCCTTAATTAATTCAACGTCTAATAACGTGGACTGAAATTGAAATTCGTTAGGAAGTTCTTGATGGCATAGATCACGATGGGCCTTCTGAACTGAGTTTATTTAAATTCTCAAGTCCTTGTAATTGAGTATTTAAACACAAAACTTTTAAAGTTGCATCGTTGAAAGTTTTTAGCTTTGCTGCATTGAGCAAGTTCGTTCCCAGTGCAAGAGCATTAGGCGTCTAATTTGAATTCATTTTAAAATTAATTTTTTCTGTTATAGTAAATTGAACAAAATTTTGCTTGAATAATTGTGAGAATTCCTTCTCAAGTCTTTTTCAAGTATTTTGTGGCCTGCTTTTCAGAAATAACTTGATTTGATGCAAAAAAATAGCTTTGAATTGATTTGCGGTCTTTAATCGTTCCGAGTTTTTTTTATCTTGGCATTCGCTGCACCACACATGATTTGATGAGAATGCATTAGGAAGAAATGTTATAAATATTAAATTCCGAAAATTACTTTAAAATCCGACTTACGTATATTTAGAAAGTACTTTATTTTGCTTGACTGCAATTGACCGAAAGAATATTTTCGTGTGCGGTTACATTTTTTTTGTTCTCTCTTATGGTATTATCCATAACTTGTTCCTAACGTTATATTACCTCGTACGATATTTGTAGTTTCATAATCTGCACTCGGTACAGGTTGTTTCGCACTCATCTTATAGATGTACTGGTCATAGTCTTAGTCGTTTGTCACTAAGCTTGGGTTTGTATATGGCCCCATGTAGGTCTAAAATTCCTTGCCAACATTATTTTAAAGTGTTCACTCTCTAAACCACTTTTGGCGAACAAACCACGAATCATTTAACTAAAATTTTCCGCTAACATCATTTAGAAATGCTTACTTTTTAAATTACTACTAGTAAATACAAAATTTCTCGCCTATGTTATTTAGAAAAGTTACTTTTTTGAACCACTTTCAATCAACGCCCAACTGATCATTCACCTAGCATTGCTCGCCTACGTAATAAAGAAATGTTTATTTTCTGAACCATTTCCTAGCAAACTACTGGTCAGGCATTTTATTTTACTTTTGCGTATCGTCTCAAGTTCAATTATCTTGTTTATAGCTAACGTTCTTAAAAATCGTACGTTTTCCTTTATTTCATTTAAGTTTCGAACGCTACAATTCTTACTAGCACTCGTGAGCAGTGAAACAAAAAGGTGCCTCACTTGTACCTTGTTTATTTCTAGTCAAAATATTGCCCGATATTGCTGCGCAACATTTGTTTATCTTTTGTCTTTTCTAAGTCTAAGGAAAGGCCTGACTTGCTGTAAAAGATGTTGAAGTTCACTTTAATTGAAGAATTCTTCATTCAAATCAAGGAGTGTGTGCATCGACAAAATGACAAAACATCTCTTTCATCTTTATGCACACGATCGTTGATTAATCTCTATACACACGATTTAGCATTCATATTTATTCATTGGCCGTAGAAATTTTCGTTTCCACAGTCTGTAATTTTATTTTGCGTTCGGGCTTAGCATGAACATCGTAGAGTTGCCGTTTTCCCTGCAGCCTAGAGGATAATAACTTCTGCTGCTACGCTCAATTTAATTGTACTATGTCGGATAGAAGCTATTAATATTTATCTGTAATATACATTCACTGTAAATAATATCATACTTTTATCTGTGATTCTTGTTGTATTTCTATTTGTTGTAGCATTGACTTGTTAATAAACACAACATGGAATATTCCGCGCCTTTCATTTGTCACTTCATGATATCATCGATGAGAAATTTCGTCCTTGCAGTTGTTACCGCGGTCAGTTGATCAGGTTCGTACGATCGTTCCGTTCGGTGTTGTTCACTGGAAGGAACGTTGCCGGATTCTACGATGCGGAAGTTAGTACTGGTGTCAGGTTGTCCTGGTGTTTCATAACAAGATAACCAAGTGGCCTGAGGCAGAAATGATTTTGAAAAGTCAATGGCACCTTTGAAGACGTTAGGGATCATGTCGTTGGTCGTTTGCTTGGAATGGTAGTAGCGCAACGCCTCTTGACAGTTATGAGACACTATTTTGAACTTCTCGAACAGTTTTCTTTCTTGATCTTCAGTTCGAGGACGATCGATAATTTTGTGTGTCTCCAAATCATTAGATTTTTTGACTCCAAGAGCTTCATCTTCATTCCCCATTTTCGTCTTTGAATTATATACTGCAGCATCATCATGAAATTCTTCATTTACATAACTTTGCTCACTTTTTGTGTGATTAGTATATCCAAGTGAAATTTCCGATAGAGTTTTTGTGTGCTTCATATTTTCTCCAACTGCTTTGGGATAATCTTTAATTGGCCAGATTGCACTGGCTGACGCTACCATCGCTTGATCTGCTTTAGTGTTATCACCCTCATGAGCCTCTTCAGGAACTTTGGAGTTCCGGTCGTAATGTTCTCGTCCTAATTCTTTTTGCTCATTTGCGCCCTCGGCTTTTTGTAAAATTGGCATGGATAAGTCCTTTAGGTTTCCGAAGAATTCCATGCTTTTACATGAGTCCAGATTTTGGACCATGAACGTTGGAGGAGGTGGTCGCTGTCGACGCTTGCGACGACGGTAATTACCGTGCTCGAACATGTCGATGCAGTTCGGGTCCATGGCCCAATAACTTCCTTTGCCGGGACTACCTTTCTCTCTGGGGACCTGCCCAACAGTTGAGAAATAGAGTAACAATTTGACTCACAAAGAGTACGACCCAGAAATTTAAACCAAAACTCTTACTATTGCTTGAATGTTCGTGCTCAAAATGCTACTGAGGTGAAAGAATATGCTTCCAAGAATAGACTGGTGAACGAAGTGCCATTTGCCCTAGCTTTGGTGTACATTTGAATAACCAGTCAAACTGTGACGAATAAGGCGAAATTTTCACAGATAAAAAATATGAACTTCGTTTTTATCTAAGAATAAAAAGCATAGCAACAATTGCTAAAAATTCTTGAGGGCTATTATGAACGAAGCAGTCTTTTTACCGACTTAAAATCACATAATTACTCTTCAACAATCATGAAACGTAAAATTAATATTCGGGATCCGAATAGTCATTCTCGATTTGGTACCTTTGCACACAATTTTTACAGTCTTCAGTTATTTTAGGGTGAAAATTTTCCCTTTTTTGAAGTGATGAAATCAACTGTTCAGTAATTTTGTCAACCTAGAAATAAATTTCTCTCATTCATGGATAAAATACCAACATAATTCATGCAATTCTGCAAAGCGGAGAATAACAGAATGGGAAAAAAACTTTCAGAAATAGTTACTTCTTGCAACGATGGTGTTGGCTATACCCAATGATGCATTTTGCAGTAAAATTTGAACTCTCTTTAAAGCGTTGCGAGTTGTGACGTAAAGCTCTACCTTTCCCATCAGATAAAGGTGACGTCACTTAAGATATTTAACTCATTCTTTCCCTTGATTTAATTTAAAGCACTGGTTTCTGATTCACTGTATAATACATGATGTTGTCTATATTTCTTTATGAAAATAGGATTACTGTCACTCAGTGGAATGAAACGCTAGAGATGTGTAGGTTGAGGTTGAAGGGTTGAAATACAGGAAGGTTTTCAATGTAGGTTGAGGAAGGCTCATTGCGATGCAGTTTTGGCAACACTACCTTGATGAAGCAGTCGTTGAGGCTAAGGTTGTGACGGATGCTGTTCTGCCATCCTTGACGATTGTGACTGTTGAAGAAATACATTTTTGTAAATGTTTTGAACGAATGCTTTCACTTGAAGTCTTCTCAAGAAACCTATTGAGTTTAATCCCGCAATCACTCAACTTATTTAAGGCTAATTATCGAAAAATGTATGAAAAAGAATAATGAGTGTATCACGATCCAAAAATAAGATTTTCTCGACCAAAGAGGTAAGCCCACACGATATTATGTTTTATAAAGTGGAAATTTACATTAAATTGCCTTCTTAGCCTGTATGTAACTAGCAACATTTTTTACATCATCATTTGGCTAAATCATGGTTGTATTTTATGATTGAGATTGAAATGTTCATTGAGTGAAACTCATACCAGCATATATGTTCCATGCGTTGTCGGTAGAGCATGGAATACTCGTATATGCAGTAATTCCTGATTTTAGGGCTCACTTCCTATGTATTACTATTTCCACTCTCTATTAAGCTGCAAAGTAGGGATCAAAAGACAATTTTAAAAATTAAAATCCCGTTATGCTTAGTTTTAGGCTTCAGTGAACCTTGTTACAAATTTTTTCAAGTTGTGAAATGATAGGAGACTGTTAGACCATGAAACCTATGCCTATGATTCAAAATGTAATTTGTCAATAGTCATTGGGTTGCGTCTCATTTTTTGTGAAAGACACAATGAACTATTTATTAATGTTTCACGATGATTCGCATTGCACTTGAGCATCACGTGTTCTATTGGTATGAGCCTGATAAGAGAAAGCCTGAACTCATTCCGGCACAAGCGAGTTTGAAAGTCACTCATTCATATTATGGAGTCTATAGTCTTGTGTCAGATTCAGATTCATTCAGATTCCATTTGTGTTATCCGGGAATGCCATGCGACGTATTAGATTAACTTCATGCTTAAAAAAATTAGTTTCTTTCTTTGGTTTCCTTCTATTATCTGCAAACTTTTAAGACCCTTGAAACTTTAGACCAAGACCATAGAATTTGCATCATGAAATAGGTTACTCCCCTGATTTTGTCAAATTTCTTTACAAATATTTCAAAACGTTACTCTAGCCCCACTGTCAAGTATTTTTTTAAATATCTCAAAATATTACTCCACCACAAATTATTGTAAAATATATTTAAAATTATCTCGAAATACCACTCCACCGCCACTGGCAAATATTTTCAAAAATATCTACAAATATTCCTTATTTATCGAATACCTTAAAATGACACTTCACCACCTCAGTTAAATATCTTAAAATTTGAAAAAAAAACTTCGTGGCTTAGTAATTTCCCCTGAAAATTGTCAATTACTAAGCATACTTACCCATTAGATCTGTATGATAATTACCGGTAATACGGGAAGTTGTCCATGATGAAACGGTAAATGCCTGCGAGGGTAGATCGCCCCTCTCTCGAGCTGCGTATGGCCATCGCGATGAGGGCAATGTAGGAATAAGGAGGCTTCTGGTCACACCCCACGGCTGCAAGAAAAGAGCCTTAAATTACAAGGGCTGATTTAAAAGTTGTACATATTTAACACAGTAACGATGACATTTTAAGACTCTTGGACCAAATATTGCGGTAATCTATTTAACATTTTCATTCATGAAACCCAGTAGAAGTGAACTTTTCATCAAAACATTTAGAATACAAGAACAATGTTAGTGATTTCCTAATGTGCTTCAGAAGGCCGCTGAGCAATATAGGGTTGAGCAAGGAGGTGCGAGAGGTTATTCCCATTCGCTAATCGATTACAGGTAGAATAGATATGTTTTTTAAACGAACAACTGGGATCAGATGCGAAAAAACGTCATGATTTGGATGCCTTCAATTCGTTTGTATAGCTTACTGAAAATTGCCCTAGAAGTTCGTCAGTACATGGGTAAGAAGGATTTGTGGGCATCAGGAAAGGAAGGTATAATACATTCCGCTAACGTCTATTTAAAAACCTTTCGTTTTTATCCTTCTTATTCATTTAAATTATGTCAGATACTTTGCGACGTCAACAGTGCATGCGTTGCTACTTGCGTTGCGAACAAATAACTGCCGTGGCTGTAAAATACCATCATCAGAATAAGTCATAGCTTGGAGTAGATAATAAATACTGGGCTTGCGTAATGACATTATTTTGATAGTTCATGATCGAATTTTCCTCTTCAGGATAAATTTTAAATTTTCAAGACGTTAAAAAACAAGAAAAACTTCAAAATTCAATCATATTAGAAATGCAACAACAAACAGACCAAGCAAGTAACTATGTCGCTGAACTATAGGATTTAAACGTGCCGCAGCGAGCGACAAGCGTGATTGCCGAAAAATTTAGTAATTAATGCTCAAAATAAAATGAGATTCACTTGAAAATTTTTCCAAAAGCTTCTTCTCACGACTGAATTAGAACCCGTAACATATTTTGTTTTTCATATTTTAACGATAACACTAAACAAATGTAATTAGGTCGCCTTTACTACCGTTTTGGAACACAAAAAAAAATCTTTGAAATCTTTGATTTAATCTTTGCTACATAGAGATTTACTCACAACTTGAAAATTACAAAGAAGAACTAAAGAAGCAAGCGGACTCGCATCCCTCACCTTCGTTCTGCGTGAGAGTGTCGGACGCGGCAGCAGGAAAAGCACCCAAAGTAGGAGCCCCGGTATGCATCAGCGAGAGAGGTGGCAAATTGAAGCAGTAGCCCGATGAAGCGCATCCTCCACTCGCAAGAGAAGCTAAAGACCAGCCAGGCAAGTGGGGATGACCGTAAGCACTTGCAAGTAAGTTTGCCGGAAATAAACTGTTGTGTATCACGGGTGTGTGAAAACAGGATGATGACGAACTGGCACTGGTGAATGACGACGCATCGAGTGATGTGCTAGGAACGGATGGTAGTGGCCAAATGTATGGAGCCACGTTAGAATAAAAAACTTGATTTCTTTCCATACTTTTGCAATAACTCAACCACCACACTTTTTACTCCGTGATGCAATAATGCTCTTAAATTTTCCACCTCCGATGTTAAAGCTCAATCGCAAGTTTCTTCGTTTGTCGAATTCCTAACTGTCGACAAACAGAACTGAAACTGGCGTCTTATTGCGATGAGAACAGAATTATTTAGTAGGTAACCGCTAGGCAGGAAGTTGATGCTGTCCACGAGGTGCCAGAAGAGCAACTAAAGGACTCGGTGGTGGGCTGAGACAACATATTTGAAGGGCAGTCCCGCTTGTTTGTTTGAAGTGGAGCGAGCTGTAGGTGCGTGTTTACACAGAAGAGCGGGAGGTGTCGCACCGATCGTGTGTGGTGTTCACCAAACCTATACAACTACATTATTTGCGTGCTGCTTGCGTTTGTTGTTATGTTTGCTATCATAGCCTCAGGTACGAGCAGCCCGGCACGAGCGTGTGTGTGCAGTACAGTAGTGTTATATTGCACAGCGTCATGCGCTTCAGTAATGCATGCGCCCGATCACACGGTACCGTATAGTTAAGGGCATGTACATTTAATACCGCTTTCTCTGTTGCGCCCGATCACACGGAACCGTATAGTTAAGGGCATGTGCAGTTAATACCGCTTTCTCTGTTGCGCCCGATCACACGGTACCGTATAGTTAAAGGCATATACATTTAGTACCGCTTCCTCTGTTGCGCCCGATCACACGGTACCGTATAGTTAAGGGCATGTACATTTAATACCGCTTTCTCTGTTCAAGATCTACAGTAATCCTGAATATTTGGTCGAGACGTTGGTTGGAAATCAACTTGAAATTTCTCTCAGTTTTTGAGTCAAGAGTCTTGGAAATTTATTTAAAATCTCGAATTTTTCGAGTCCGTTTTGCTTTCTCCGTGGCTGTAAATCATCGTGAGTTTTATTTGTTCGTTTTTATTTTTTCTTACCTAAACGTAACAATAACTACAAAGTTTGCAATTCCTTGTTAGAGCTCTCGTGATATACAAGCCAACGGAAAGAGTAATGGGTATGCGTCATTCAAAGAAGTAAAAAACTCGAATACCTTTTGCCAACTGATGTAGTTATTTTACTCTATTTCTGACGAAAGATTACTGCATTTGAAGAATTTCAAGCCCCCACTTATGAATAAATCATGCACTGAAGACAGTTACTGCGGTTTCTGACCGTTAGTTTCTGGTAAAGCTGGTCAGTATAATCACTTTAAACTTAAGTTAGAGAAAAATTATATCGCCTCCGTACAATAGATCGTGGTAGCAGAGTTAGATTGTACGAAGCTGCAGAAAACATCTTATAAATTCTGCATAACTTAGTGAAGGAGGACTTAAAAATAAAATTTTTGATTAGTTTTTGAGGAGTGGTTTTGCCTAGTATTCTATTTGCGCATTAGAGCAGCGGCAATACTTTTCATTACTTAATTGTATAATTATGTATCGACAATAAGTCTTGTAACATGTCCCCAAAGTTTCAATTATTTCAAATACATAATTTTTCACCCACTCTAAACCAATTGTTTAAGATTTTTGTTAGTTATACACGGTACCTGTTTAATCGTCAGAGCCATTTGTACTCGTAGATTCATGACGCTCTTTACCTGCTGCTCACGATCCGCAGTTCCGGACCCTCTTGTGGCGGACATCGGAGGTGAACAACAGTGCACAGATTGATGAATGGTAAACGCTAATATTTTTCGCTTGTGTTGTCAAAATGCATCACGTAACGTAATGAAATCCGACTGCGTTGGACTCATCGCGGAAATTGATGAAGATTCAAGAGTGAAGATCACGCTAACTTCGTCTTCATAGAAGTGTGCCACAGAATTTGCTGTCATGTTAGACACCGCTGAGAAGTAAGAAATATTTTTTTTAGTGCAGTTGAGGTTGTAGTTATTTGGATTTTAATTTACGATATTAACGATGTTTCTTGGTTAGTTACGTATGAATAATTTTCGTTTAAGTGGCAGCAAATTTTGCGTACGAATTGAAAGTGCGAAATCGTGAAGTTACTCTTTTTTGAGCCGTCATTAACGATTTCAAAAAACTATTTTATTTGACTTGTATCTGACTAGCGAATAGAGAAGCCCTGTGACATGCAAGTTTTATCCTCATTTCAATCCTTGAATCTTTGATGTATCTCTTAAGAGAAAACATTGCTTCAGTGACTTTCGTATGCATCGTAAACGGATAGGTAAATGTAAAGTTTTGCTCCCTCGTAGAGTAAGCCGCGGCAATTAACTGTGGGCTTGAATCTTTTTGTTTTTCATTTTTGGAAAATCATTCAAAACTCTGACGTAGCTAGCATAGATTTTGAGTAGCGCAGTTAAAACAGTTTTTCCAATTTTATTGAAAATATTATTTGACCGATTCTCACTGGTATAGTAAGCCCAAGCCGCGATCACTCTTGCTCGACCTCATATATCAAATTATTTAAACAAATACTACTCTACATTTTTGAGTGCGAAAAGTGACACATGAGTTGACATTATAATGAGAATCAAATGTAATTAAGCGCTTGCCATGCAAATAAGAACAGCTTTTAGATACTTAGCCACTCATAACAACTCAGTCTCTCATAACAACTCAGTCTAACTTTTTCGCCACCTGTATGCATATTTTTCCCCACCCAAGTAATTAAATTGCTTAGGCGACGAAAAACATGTATGCTCCGGCGAAAAAGTTAGACTGGGAAGGGAGAGTGTAAGATCAAAATTCGTTCTGAATTTCGATTAATAGAAAATTGAAAATTAGCATACAAATTTTGTGCAGCAAAATTTAGGGGAACAAACGCAATATTACTTAGTGAAGTATTATTACCGAAACAGTCGAGAATGCTCCGGAATAAATATTATCGAAAAACCCAAACTCTTGCCCCCCCAGTGGGGATGCGAGGCTTTATGCGTCATTCTGGTTTGGGCTTTTGCCTGTTCAATTGATGAGGAGCCTCAGAATGAGAGGAACTTGTTGCAATGTCTGCAACGTTGAAATTATAGGAGGCGGAAACACCGATACGCAGTTTGATTCTTGATTGTTGAGCGTTGAAGATCACAAGTTACAGACAAGTGCTCAGACTTTGTTTGGAACCATAACAAATCAAAATATTTAAAAACCAGAAAGTTTTATACGCGGTAAATAACAGTTTTTTTTGCAGGTAAAAGATTTATCAAAGTAGGACAAATTGTGGAAGATTGTTCAGAATACTTTTTCAAGAACAAAAATCACAGAAATTTCTTAGAAATCCATATTGGGTTTGAGTTACTTCCATTTTACCTCATTCTTTCCTGTTAACGTGAAGGATATAGGAAGCGCAAAGCTGAGTGAATTAATCACTACACATTGGTCACTTACGGTGTAAGGACTAAGTAGAGCTAAGTATAAAAATTAACTTCAAGAAAACGGCGTGATTTCGGTGATTCTTCAATATGCTCACTTTTTTGCTTGTCTCTGAATTTTCATTATGTTAAAACTCTACGCAAAGTGCTTATCATATCTTCAGAGTTAATGATAAAAATAAGCATAAGATTGAAGGCATCAAAAGTATCGGGAGCCGGAATACCTGAAACTGTGTAGCAGCTACAAATGTTCTTCCTTTTATTTTTTCCCCCGTTCTGTTCCACTTTTTGTGAGAAATCAGCTCTTTAAATTTATTCAATACGATCGTGAATGCTTAGCACAGAAATCATTCTACTTCCTTGCTTATGGTTATTACTTCCTCTTATTATTACCATTTCATCGAGAAATTTCTTAACTAAAATTTAAAGTATGGACTATCACGTAAAAATGGCTCAAAGGGAAGTTAATGAAAGGGCAAAGTATCTTCTATAAAGATCATTGCCGAAAAAAAAACTTTGGCCACTTGTGTCGCCATTAAGTGTTTCAATTCCTCAATTTAAATTGGGGATTGTCGCTTTTTCATATTGTGTTATTAAACTTAGCTCATCTGCCACTGAAAAAAAAAGAATTCATTCTTCGTCTTTCGAGGTATTATTGTCACACTCGTCATAAGTTAGAAACGAATACACGGAATGAGAATGTTCTTCAGCGCATCCAGGGGACTCAGCGCTTCGCTTGGATTTGTCAGCTACCTGAGCTGCTTAATAACTACAAGGGGATATGCTGACAGTGTCTGTCCTCGTCAATAAACCTTAGCACTTTGACTCCTATTGGTTAAACTGGAGTTAAATTTTCAATTCAAATATAAAGTCAATTAGAGTAAGCAATTTTGAAAACAGCGAACATTTACTGAATCATTCCTTTATTTAGCGCTAATCAAGTATTTATGAAAATTGAGTTTGTGACTACCGATCGGTCAGCAGCATTATGAAAATACCCTCCATGGACACCGGTGGCACACGTTGCGGTCAAAGTGTTAAGGAACTAGCACTCTTCTATGGTATCCCTAGTTACCTACCGCCGAATATGCAACACTAGTAGATGTAATCTGTTGTGGGTTTCGGTTTACAGTTGGTTAATCTTAAATTTCTTTTTTAACTTCTCTGACTGTATCGTGAGGGAGGCTGGCGTACTAGGCAACGGACTTCTTGCACGAGTGTCATCGTAGTTTATTCTCACTTTATCTATTTTTCTCAATGAGATACCTATGCCTTCTTTGGTGAGTCAGGCGTGGTGTGTCAATCGAGTTCCCCAAAGTTTGCGCTCTTGTGGTGTCACGTAAACTTGAACTTCTCGGGGATTATCGCTTGAACCGAGAGAAACCGGAAGTTGAAGTAATACTATTATAGCAACAATTAGGAACGAGTAAAATATTGCGAGTATTCCTTAACTTCGCAACAAGACATAAAATGACCGAAGGTTCTGCAATTGCTTAAGAATAAAAATAAGTTTTGTTTGAATTTCAATATTCAACAGTTTGCAGATTTCTTCCAGTTTAAGAATGAAAATTGCGACACGTACAAAAGTTTGTGCAAGCCCGTATTGCGTCATTTGTTAATTAACTTTCATACATTTTGTTTTATTGTGCATGTTCCCCTCAGGGGAGATGCAGTTATTGTATCTGTGGGAATTGGCACTCCAGGGGAGAAAATGTGAGATCCAACGCTAAAGGTTAGGTAGAACTTCCTATTTTTGAAATAGGATAGGTTTTTGTTTAGTTTTTCTTTTTTGATGTTTTTTTCGGTTTACTGCTATCCTGTTTTTCAGCACCTACTACTTTTTTCTTTAACTTTTATCTGGTTTCATCAACTTTTTTTCAATCTAGTGTTTCTATGCACCTTGAGCATAGATTCCGCGTTCCCTTATCTCGATACTAAATGGTGCATTCCTCCTTTCTCTCTTTGGAACGCCTTTGTTGCAGTTAGGGAGGCTTACACCAACATGTAGTCTAATCTGTTAGGTCTCTGAAACACGATAGTTTTTTTTGCAGTCGTCTAAGAGTTCTCCGCTAAAGAGTGTGCACTTGCAACGCTACGAAGTTTTCAGCGAACGGAAATGCGTTTCTATCTCGGTCTTTTAACAAAAATAACTGTTGTAAGTCGTGTAATCGTTGAAAACAACTTGTGGTTGCGTACAAAAGTGGAAGTATTTTAGTGTGTATAATTTGCGAAAAGCATTTTCATGGAGTAATTATTATTCCTTTCATCTGCAACTGTGATTAAATTTCTGGCGCATTTAAAACGTATTTGAAACGTTCTTTGAAAGGGTAGAAAGTGATGAGCAAACGAAAAAACTCTTCTTCAGAATTTCAAACGAAAATGACTGTTATGGCTTACTTATTAAACAAAACATTAGAGTTGATAAAATCCTATTAAACTGAAAGCCGTATTTTCTTCTTAAGATGAACGACTACAATCACACGAGTATGAACGCTTTTAAACGTTTGCATTTTGTGTTCATTCAACATCCAACGGAACTTCGAAAATGCAGTTCTATTCCACATCAGACTAGAATTACATCAGTTTTAAAAACTCTGACTCGTGTGCTTTTGGTTGACGTCTCGTTTAATCCTGGTGTCAGAAACCATAACAAAATTAAGGTCAAGCGAGCAGATGCTAACAAGACGCTTCCATAACGATTCTAACAAATCGTTGCTTATTCGGCACGGTTCTTTGTCGCCCTGGCTTGTTTTTTCACGTTTGTGAAGCAGACGCTCCATTACCCGCGTAAAAGTTTGGTCCGACCAAACACGATAAGGAGAAAGATTACAAACAGGGTCTCAAACAAGGTCTTTATGAGGTTTCTGCGTCTCGTGGACTACCTCAAAGAAATACACCAACTCCCTACTTGCTTACACCACAACTTGCGTCCTCTCTTTCTGTGGCTCTGAATGGCAGGGAGAGTCAAATTATTTGTCCAAGGAAACTGCACTTCTCAGTTTTTTTTCCTACAATACGATAATAGTTGACTGGATTTTTTTTCGTGGCCAGGAATCATCACACCGCGCACCTTCTTTATTCCCGTTTACCGAGGTTTACTTTGCGTCTGGTCAGAGTATCAAAATTTGAGCGACAATGAACCTATAATTCTTTGAAGTTGAGTCCTCGATGCTGGTTCCTGTATACCCATTTGCCCAAGCACCAGGTCTGTCTGTGCCGGCAGACGGTCGCCGCTCGCCGTTTCGACGGCAGCCGCGAATTTGGCTGGTGATGTTAGTAAGAGACTCAGCGTTCTTGGTAGGGTGACGGGTACCTGAACTGTTCTCTGAAACCATCGCTTTGATGTTTCTAACGTACACAAACTCATGATTATACGTAACGATCTGTTTTTTTAAGGTCTAAGAACGCGTGATGCCGTCTTTTTCTATCTTTCGACGCTACGTAAGATAACATTTCACCACAGCATTTTATTCATTAGGTAAAAGTATTCATATTGAATTGGAGCGAAGTAGATTCAGAATTCACTTTCTTGTTAATAATTGCATCTAACATTAAAGAAATGGGACACATGATATGACATTTTATTGCTGTGTGTGTCTAAGTACAATCGCCACGTATGTAATGAGGAAGTATATGCGAAGAATTATCTTGCATATTCAACAAATCGTCCATAAAGCGTCGAGGACTGACAACATTTAAGCAACAATTGTGTTTCACGACCAAATGGGTCGATCCGCGTGCACGAAAATGAAAGTTTGTAGGTCATAGTCAAAAGAGTTAAAGACATCTTGGCTAGATTCCTCGCTCTCAATGAACGTGGAAATTTTCGCTATCAATTGCATCTGACGTCCTGCATGATTTTTTACTAAGGTCTAAAGGAAAAAATAGCTCACGGTTGGGGGTCGAAGATGTTTGTCTGGATCACCGGAATCGACGTAAACTATAGAAATGTTTTTATATCAAGCGCAAATACGCTGATCAATTTCCGCGAAAGGAGAAATTTACCCTCGTAAATTATTTGATTAGAGGTTTCGGATGTAATGAAATTATAGCGCTGTGGGCCGCAGATAATCTGACAGAAATGGATTGAAATGCTATTTGATGATTAAAGGTGTATAATGAAATATATAAACATGAACTAAACAAATTTGTAGGGACGAGTCGTTCCGTTTCGAATATAAGAGCTGTGGTATAATATTAAAATATGAAAGCTGTAGTGCAATATTTTTTAGGTACCTGCACTTAACGCTAAAGCGAGGGTCAATAGAGGATATTTATGCTCCGAAAACAAACGAGACACTTGAAGCATTAAAAACATGCACCTCATTACTTACGCAAATAAATAACTCTAAACGACCGCCCAAGCCGAGGGTTCGTCCGATTCAAGTCGCAGTTGCTCAAAATAAACTTGTATATTTTCGCTCCAAGCACATCTTATATTACCCACCAATGTTTTCAACTCAAAATGCATTTCAATATAATTCAACAGCAAAAATTAACTCTTTCATTACAACAAACAATTTTGGAACATCGCGAGTGTGTGGATTTTGTCAGTATCCTGGCTACGTCTAAATTGTTTGAAACGTCTTTTTCTGCTTAGAACGTTAGAAAATTCATCAATATTATTGTGCTTGGTTTTGATCGCTTCCCGAATAAAAGTATGCTACTAAAAGTACTTCGTATGGTTCATGAAAGTTTTCTCGTGAGTTTAGTATACTGTTTATCCATACCGAAAAAGATAATGACATCAGTTTTTCAAATGTGAAAAATATTTTACTGTAAATTAGTTATTCAGATGCAAACACAGTAAAGCGCGTAGGTCGTTTGATGACGTTTGTGATAATCTATACAATATTCTGCTTGTTCCTTCCTTAGTTCTTTAGTCCCTTAATTAGTTAGTCCGTCCGATACGCTTTCAGTTAGTCTGTCCGTGACGCGTTCGTGACGCTGTATCATGGAAACCGAATTCCTCTGTGTAACATTAAGAGATGCCCTTTACATGCATTGATATGTTTGACATTTTTTCAGGATAGGTTCGGTTAGGATAGGTAAATTAGCATAGATTAGGTAATGTTGACAAAATTTTTTCACGGGTCCACCTAGCTGAACGATGAAATTGTCCGTGGAATTTCCACGGGTCCTGCTAGTAATTATAATGATGGTACAAATAATAGGAGATCTGAAACATGCTCCCAATTTATCAAATATAAAGAAAATATTTAACATCACAGGATACTCGTGTAAAGCTGGGGTAAATTTAAAATCTCAAAGTAATGCATTTGAATTGCGTAAAAGTTCCACGGACAAAGTCTATCAAGTAGTTTTATTGCAGTAAATTCTTGGGTGAGAAGGCAATGAAAGGGCATCATTAAAAGGAAAATCGACAATAATTAAAAATGAAGATGTCAATGATTTGGACGAATCTGATGTACAAAGAATCCAGTTGATAATTCAGGTGAAAATGAATGATTTTTCCGATTTGTCATTGTTAGAAGAGAATACTGAAAGGGTGGGCCTACAGCAGTAGAATCTTTTAAAGGACAACGCAGAAATCACAATTTCCGAGAACGCCTTGGGGCGTTACAGTTGTCTTGCATGAAAAAATAGTACTTGCTTCAATACGGAAGCAAATGGCCTCCTGAATCTGTTAGGAAACGAGTATATCCCATATGAAAGGAGACTATTCATCGGTGTATGCACTATTACCCTCAAGGAAAATCCCAAAATTTAATTTGCAGATGTATGACATTTTCCACCGGATTTCATAAGAAATTTGAGATATTTATAACGGTCTTTTTTTCCTCGACTGCCTCGCTGAAGGTACTCTTCATGTTGTATATCGTTCATTGCAGTTCGCCTCACTTGCTGACGTTGCATGTCCCACATAGGACCCGGTCAACCGAATCGTCCGAGTTTGCAGTATCATTGATACAGAATTCCTCAGTGTAACGTTAGCATTCGTAACGGACGGACTAACTTAGTAAATAACTTACTCAGGAAGGCACAAGCAGAATATTAGATAAATAATAATAATGGTAATAATATGATGATGTCTGAAACATGTTACCAATATGTAAATTTTTAGGAAATTTTTAACCTCACAGGATACTTGTGTAAAGACAATGAAGCTGGGGCGAATTTAAAATCTCAAAGGAAAGCTTTTGAACCGAATCAACAATATCTAGCCTATGGTACCCTAACCCTATGCTGCTCCTCGTCCATATTCTGCCAAAAATAACAAAACACTACTTGCGGGTTTATAACGTTTGCTAACCCAATTTCATAAGAGTTTTATGAGATATACATAAGAATTTCAGGTCAAATAAGTAATTTTTCATAATGTACAACCGAGTATTGCAGTTGTCAAAGTTTCATTGCTTTTCTAAACATTGACAAAGTGAACAAAATTCGTAGGGAATTTTTTAATTAGAAGTGAACCCTTAGGTTTTTTACAAAAAACTTTGCTAAATAAAAGTGTTAGAAAATCTTTGATTTCTCACTAGAAATTACTTTGGATTTGGAAATATCGGTTTCAAAATTTTTCTCAGCGTAGCGCCCTATGAAAATCTAAAAATTTAACTTGCGGTTTATGAATTTTCCTAATCCAATTTCATAAGTTCTATGATATATTTATGAAAATTTTCTCCTAAAAATTAATTTTTCCTAATATACAACCGAGTATTGAAGTCGAATAAAAGTGTCAATGCTTTTCTAAACGCTGAAAAAGTGAACAAAATTCGTGAGGGATTGTTTTTCAGGGATATTTTGCAGCAATAATATGAGTTATCATTTTCTATTACAAATAGAGTGCATTTCTAGCTTCCAATAATCAAAATGAGTTCGTTAGAATGGGAATGAGAAAACTTTTTCGACCCTCTCACGAAGTTACTTTTCTGTAAAAAAATCGTACGGGAAATCGTATGAGAAATCAAAGATTTTCTTTTAAAATTTAAAACCCTGGTGCTTTTTTTTGGGATATTTTGCAGCAAAAAAATGAGTTATCATTTTCTATTTCAAGTAGAGTGCATTTCTCGCGTTCAATAATCAAAATGAGTTCGTTAGAAAAGTAATGACAAGGTTTTTTGACCTTCTAACGAAGTTGTTTTCTGTAAAAAATCGTAGGGTACATTTTCGGGGGATATTCGGCAGCAAAAATATGAGCTTAATATTCTATTACAATTAGAATGTATTTCTCGCGTTCAACAATCGAAAAATTTCGTTAGAACAGTAATGACAAGGTATTTTTAACTTCTCACGAAGTTTTTCTGTAAAAAATCGTAAGGGTCAAATGTTTTCATTTAATTTTTCAAAAATATTTTGATGCAAATATGCGAGTTTCATCATTTTCTATTACAAATAGATTACATTTCCCGTTTTCAAGAATAAAAATCAGTTCGTTAGAACAAGAATGACAAGGTTTTTGGACAGTCTAACGGAGTTTGTTCTCCGTAAAAAATCGTAAAGGTACATTTTTCGGGGATATTTTAGAAGAAAAATGAGTTTTATCACATTCTATTATGAATAGAGTGAATTTCTCGCGTTCAATAATCATAATGAGTTCGTTAAAACAAGAATGACAAGGTATTTTGACCCTCTCACAAAGTAAGTTTTCTATAAAAAATCGTTTTCTGTAAACTTCGTGACATAGTCAAAAAACTTGGTCAATTCTCTTCTAACGAACTCCTTTTATTATTTAATGCAAGAAATGTACTCTATTATAATAAAAAGGGATAAAACCCAAAATTTTGCTGCAAGCTATTCTTGAAAAATGTCACAAGGGGGTAGGTACCCTTCCGATTTTTTCCAAAAAACTAACTTCGTGATAAAGTGAAAAAACCTTGAACATCCTGTTTTAACAAACCCATTTTGATTATTTAATGCGATTAATGCATTCTATTTGTAATACAAAGTGATGAAACTGAAAAAAATCAGTTACGATTTTTTCCAAAAAACTAACTTCGTGATATAGTCAAAAAACCTTGTCGATCCTATTCTAACGAATTCATTTTGACTATTTAAAGCGAGAAATGCACACTATTTGTAATATAGGGTAATAAAACTCAAATTTTTGCTGCAAAATATCCATGTTACCACTACTATTTCATCCAGAAAATTGACTTCGTGATATGGTCAAAAAACCGTGTCAGACCTGTTCTAACGAACTCATTTTGATCATTGAATGCGAGAAATTCACTCTATTTGTAGAAGAAATTGATGAAACCCAAATTTTTGCCACAAAATATCGCTCAAAAATTACATATGGGGGTACCTTACGATTTTCCAGAAAATTAACTTCGTGATATAGTCAAAAAACCGTGTCAGACCTGTTCGAACGAACTCATTTTGATCATTAAATGCGGGAAATTCACTCTATTTGCAATAAAAATTGATAAAACCCACATTTTTGCAGCAAAATATAGCTCAAAAATTACATTAGTGTGTACCTAACGATTTTTCAAGTAAATTAACTTCGTGATATGGTCGAAAAACAGTGTCAGACCTGTTCTAACGAACTCATTTTGATAATTGAATGCTAGAAATTCACTTCATTTGTAATAGAAATTATTAAAACCCCCACTTTTGCCGCAAAATTTCGCTAAAAAATTACGTACGGGGGCACCCTTAACAGTTTTTCACAAAATTAAATTCGTGATATGTTTTATTTATATTAATTTTAGAAACATTGAGTGAAAAGTTAAAAAAATCGCAGGGGTATAGGGATTTATGAGAGTTTTATGAGGATTTATGGTCAAATAAGCAGTTTTTCTTAATGGACAACCAAATATTGAAGTTGTCATGGAGTTTCATTGATTTTGAAAACATTGAGTGAAAAAGTAAAAAAAATCACAGGGGTATGGGGATTTAAGAAAGTTTTATGAGGACTTATGGTCAAATAAATAGTTTTTCCTGATGTACATCCGAATATTGAAGTTGTTGAAGAGTTTCATTGATTTTGGAAACATTGACCGAAAAAGTCAAAATATCCCTTACCTTTTTTCAAAAAATTTTGGGAAATAAAAATGTTTGAAATTCTCTAATTTCTCAGTAGGAACGACTTGTTAATGTGAAAACGAGTTTATAAAGTCATTCTCAGCGCGATTCGCCATAGGAAAGGCCCGAAAATCCCCTTGCAAATTTGGACCAAGTTCTCATAAGTCATTTATGAGATGTTTATAAGAATTTCTGGTGAAATAATTAGTTTTTCTTGATGTACAACCAAATATTGATGTTGTCAATGAGTTTTATTAATTTTGGACACATTGAGCGAAAAAGTAAAAAAATCGCAGGGGTATCGGGATTGATTAGAGTTTTATTAGGATTTATGGTCAAAAAAGTAGTTTTTCCTGATGTACAACCCAATATTGAAGTTGTTGAAGAGTTTTATTGATTTTGGAAACATTGACCGTAAAAGTCAAAAAATATCGTGACCCTTACGTATTTTTCAAAAAATATTGGGAAATAAAAATGTTTGAAATTCTCTAATTTCTCAGTCGGAATGATTGAGAATGTGAAAACGAGTT